>PVKC010007480.1:0-29424 GCA_004027635.1 Crocidura indochinensis
CAAAAAAAAAAAAAAAAAAAACCATCAAGGTTGAGACTGAACAGTTGTATGACAGGCCTCATTTTCCTGAAATGCAAAATGAGTAAGAAGTTTCCATTTCAGAATTGTTAAAAGATGTAAGTCATAAATCCACTTTTTTGTATAAAATTATATTTCTAAGGAATTATTCAATTGAATAAGAAGCTCATGCGTGCTGGGCTCACCATAATTTTGACAAAATCTTTAGCAGGTTTCCCTTCCTCAGCCTAATTTCCCTTTAGCCAGATCTCAAGTAGGTGTCATGACTTCTCAGTTGACCCGAAATGACCTTCTTTAAGTTTCAATTTTGCACCAAGCACCTCTGTACTCCAGACCTCTGTGCCTGTCTCTCTACCAGAGCATTTTCTTCTTTCCTTCTCACTGGTCAGACCCTGCTTCCCTTTCTAGGCAGAGCTGCTAGTCAGGTTCTGTTCTCAAGGATCACTCCTGGAGGTGCTTGAGGTTCAAACCCAGGTTGGCTGCATGCAAGGCCACAGCATCCTACCTGTGGTACCATCTCTTCAGTCCAATATTTCTATTTTAACTAAAATCTTTCAACTGGCATCTCATTCAGTCTCTTGATAATGCCCTCATAGTAGCAAACAAATAAACATGAGCTCTAAAAATCAAAGATTTTATCTTGCTCTTGTTACATGATCTACAAGGAGAAACTGCAGGCACATATAGGTGCTACCTGAACTGCTGTGAGGTAAAGGAGCTCTTCTCCCTCCAGAGTAGGTTACAGGGATGCAGGTACAGGACACCTAATGACAGCAAAGACACATGCTCAGTTGAAGGAATGGCTTCCCTGTGGCTGTTCTTCTTTCTTGCCTGGCATAGTCATTGCCCTCACTGCAGGAAACACCTCTGCAAGTTCCTTTGAAACCATTCATCTGTGGTTTAAAAAACACTGTAGCAACCTTTGAGATGAAAAGAGGTTTAGAAATGCAAATGACTGTCAATATGAATATTAATCGCAGCTTTATTAATAGCTGGAGTCCACAGGCCAGACACTTGACTCTTGATTAAACAGAGTGAAGGAACTCCAGCCAAGTTAGAGACTTTTCAGCTCAAAGCCAAAGAATCTACTGGAGCACATTCCCAGTGGGACAACGTCTGACTAGAGAAATCTGCATGCTGCCAAGTGGGGCCAACATCTGCCTCGGGCAGCTTGCTGCTCCATCAGACTATCATGTCCCTGAATTTTTTGCTACTGGGGCATCAACAAATAGAGCATAGTGCTACAGTGTTCACAGATACTCCAGGAAAGATTCTGCATGAAGGAAGAGTAAAAGGGGGGAGGGCAAGAAACTTGGAGTTGAAAGGTGTAATTAAAAAGAGGAATGTGGGGCCCGGGAGATAGCATGGAGGTAAGGCGTTTGCCTTTCATGCAAAAGGTCATCGGTTCGAATCCGGGTGCCCCATATGGTCCCCCGTGCCTGCCAGGAGCAATTTCTGAGCATGGAGCCAGGAGTAACCCTTGAGCGATGCCGGGTGTGACCCAAAAACCAAAAAAAAAAAAAAAATAGGAATGTAAGCTCTAAGTTTATGTGGGTTCTGCCTAGTCCACAATAGAATGGGAATTGTTTTATTTCTTGGTTAAAAATAAATCAAGACTGTTCTAAAAGCTGTGTATTCACCTAAAATGCTTTGAATTATTTTATTAAAATACCATGTTTTACATAGTTGTTCATAATACATTTGTTTCTGCCATTCCATGTTCTAACATTAATTCCCCACTAACATAACTTTCCCTCCACCATTGTTCCTTGATTCTCACATACTCCCAAACATGCCCCCTTGGCAGTCATAAAATAATATGTCAGGGCCAGAGCGGTGGCTCAAGCAATAGGGCATTTGCCTTGCACACTCTAACCTATGATGGGCCACAGATCGATCGCCCAGCATCCCATATGGTCCCCCAAGCCAGGAGCAATTTCTGAGTGCATAGCCAGGAGTAAACCCTGAGCGTCACAGGGTGTGGCCCAAAAAAACAAACAAATTAATTAATTAAATAATAAATAATATCCCTTATATTATCTGTTTATAGATAAGTGTTAATGAAGTTACTTTTTAAAAACCTCAAGCAAAAGAAAATTCATGGAAATTATTATATTTCATAGAGAGATCATTAAGTCATTGCTAAAAGGTTTAGCAAACTATTTGTTGCTATTTTGATCTTTCTGTTATTTGTTTTGTTTCATGACAGTAGGTGTCTTCTATGCTACTTTGACATATAATTTGGTGTGCTCCTACCGGGATGGCAATATTGAAAAATTTGGAGGTACATATATAGCCATGTGGTTCAGGAATTCCAAGCTCTATTGCTGATATGATGATGGCTCTGGGATGTGGTTATGGCTGCCAGACCTCTGGTAGCACAAGTAAACAAAGAGGGTGTCACGTTCAGTCCAACAAAGTCCTGATTATCTCAGCCCAAATATTGATAAACCTGAGTTTTGTTTGATCAGCCATCTCCCTAGAGATCAATGGTAAAGCCATAAAATTGGTCCATTAGCAAAATAGCAATTATAGGTTGTGGGTACAGCTACCAAGAGTAGGAACTTGACCCATCTTTCCTCTCAAAATTGCCCTAGTTTTATCTATGAGGCTGTTGCATTCATAATGTTTTCATAACTTTGTTTACAGCTCTTTGGACTATAGAATGAGTCTATGGAACTGGCCTGTAGTGGACATGATGTTGGCCATTTGGCATGGTTGCAGCTGCCAAGTCTTCTGGAAGTATACTCTTTCTGACCAAGTCCTGGTTATCTCAGCCCAAATATAAGCATACCTGAAGTTTTGTTATGCCATCAGCAAGTTCCATAGACTCATAGATTCATTCACCTAAAATATTTGATGTTTTATAACCACTAAGGTTGCTTTTACTACAAATATTTGAAACATGGGCTGGCTAGGTGGCACTAGATGTAAGGTGTCTGTCTTGCAAGTACTAGCCAAGGAATGGACTGCAGTTCGATCCCCCAGCGTCCCATATGGTCTTCCCAAGCCAGGGGCGATTTCTGAGCTTAGACAGGAGTAACCCCTGAACATCAAACGGGTGTGGCCAAAAAAAAAAACCAACAACAACAAAATAAACCAAATATTTGAAACCTAAAATGATATCAGCTATCATAGCAATCAAGCACTGTGTCTATAACCAAGCTCCAGTAACTTCATGATTCAAACATACTATATTATGCTTTTCTTCTTAAGTCATAAATGTACTTTTCAGCATTAAAAGTGATCTCTTTCACATTTTAAATGCTGTGGTTTTGGCTTGACTAATGCCACCTTTAATTATGCATCATCGAGTATTTCACTGTGATCTAATGGGCTCTATTACTCAACAAAATGGGCCCTGTCAGCAATAATATTTCCCAGAGACAATTATTCAACCTTTCCTCCATTCTCCAAAAGCACCAGCCTACATGAACAGAAACTGTATACAGCTGGACATAGTATCATCCCAATTTATCCAAAATTACAAAACTATCTTTCAAAGAAGACTCACTGTACCAGCTTTCTAATGCAGCTGTGTTCAAAATTGCCAATTCACAGTCATAAAAATGTTGAATACTGGAGTTAGAGCAACAGAACAGTTGGTAGGGCGCATTTAAATTGCATAAAGTCAACTGAAGTTCAATCTCCACCATCAGGGTACTGAGCCCTGCCAGTACCCTCTAAGTGCAGAGCCATGAGTAAGTTCTAAACACCAACAGGTGTGGCCCTCAAAACCAAAATTTTTAAAATTCTGAAAAACCACTGGTCTCATGTCATTTGAAAAATTAGCAGCACTATTGATGACTCTCTGCCTTCACCCTGGACACATAAACACAGCCATGTCCATCCATAGCATGTACTACATAAGTGGTAAGGCAACCTAGCACATTGAAACCATGCTTAGGGGGAAGACAAGAGATGTGCCCAACCCAGAGCACAGGAGGGATAAAAAAAATAAAGCCATGACTAATAACTCAGGGCAGGAAAGCAAAAGTCATACTTCTAGATTTCTGGATGCTTCTGGAAAGCAATGCACATCCATGGATATGCTCTCAGAGGGAGTATCATCCCCTTTATTTATTTTCCTTTCACAGACCTGTAACCTATAACAAAGGTTATAATTCCAATAAGTGAGCATTTTGGTCATTTCCACAGACACCTTGAAGACAAAAAGAAACATATTCTCTGACTCACACTAGGATTGCCAAGAAAGAAAAATGAAATAGAGTTAAGAAGGAAAGAAACTTGTTTAAATAGAGCCATTGCTTAGAAGAAAACCTTACAGAACTTTCATTTATCCAAGGGGGAAGGGAAAGACAAGTAAACTATATTGGAAGCTTATAGGACGTGATTTGAGTCCATAAGAGAAAAAGAAGAATCTTGAAAGGGAAGTAGTGAGAGGAAAGGACGAAGAAAACCCATGGCATTGGGAGAATATGGCAGGACTAGGGAGACCCTGGAGCAGAAACAAGCAGTGTGTTTGGGTTAAAACATGGAAGCTGTACTAAGTAAGGTGCTCCATGAGAGATCCCTTGACATCTCTAGCCAGTGCCTCCTAGAAAAGTTACTAGAAAATACCCAACAGGACTATAAGAAATAGATTAATTAGTGGGCTGATACAAAGTTCTTGGAAACTTGAGATAATGTAGTCTCTGAACATCTCTTCAAAGAACAGACTGGGGACAATGAGTCCTTGCATTCAGAGAATGCCAATGCCACATAGCCCTCAAAAGATCAGGACAGGATTAAGTGATAGAACACTTAGTATAAATTAGTTTAAGTGGTAGAGCACAGGTTTGGCACATGCATGGCCCTGGATTTTTTACCTAGCACTGAATGACCCCTGAGCAACACCAGGTGTAGCCTTAGTGACCTCCAACCACCACCAATCCAAGAACAACAAGTCACATGAGTAAAACAATGCCAGTACTCCATTTTTCAAAAAGTAAAATCAAAGTAAAAATTCCATGGAGACATACATGGTTTATTAGCATGTGGTGACCTGTCCAGAATTTAGGATGAGTTCACTAGAACCTGTAGCCATCCTCATAAGTCACATGATCTCATAGTCTCATAAGTTTTTCAATTCTAATCTGAAACTTCCTACACACACAAACACACATGGTAGGTGGAAGTTTTAAACCCTTGAGCATCAGAAAGAGTCAACATCATGGATGAGCTCATTCACTGTGCAGAAATGAGATAGCAGTCATGTTTTCTATAGCCATGGAACCATGAGTCGGGTAGTGCAAGACTACAGAGACATAGGTACAGGTGAGCTTCAAGGACTCAATAAACTTGATGGAAGCAGAACTGAAGATACTAAGTACAGAGTAATGAAGAAATCTGGTGACACAAATACTGCTGATGAGTGAAAAATCAAAGTTCGCCCCAATTCCCAAAAGATGCCTATACTAATCCATACCTTTATATGCTCATACATATGCTCACAAATAACTCTGTATGAGCTTATTACTGCCCTGAAGGAACACTGGGGAAACCTGGATTTCTTTGTCTGAGCACCTATGTGTGAAGAACACAGACCTGATAACACTAAGACCTCTCCACTCAGTAACTTCTCCGCCTCAGATCCTTGTCCCAGCTCCCTGGATAATTCATGTTCAAAGTCAGAAGTAGGGAACAAAGTGTCTTAAGCATTTATTTAGCCAAGTGGATCATCTCTTGGATCAGGACTTTACAAAATCTCTCCTTTGTGGTTCACACAGCTAATGCCTGATTAGTTCAAGTAGACTTGGCAATGTTTCTATTCAGGTTGAGATGAAGAGTGCATGGTCCAGAACCCCAGTTCAGGGTGTCACCTTTCTTGATCCTTTTAGATTTTTTAGCCCAAAACAAAAACCAAAGTCTATTGCATGATTCGGGGGCTGGGAAGTCAAAAAGATAAATTTTTCTAAAACTTGGTTCCTTAAAATAAAATGTTACCCCTGCTCTGTATAGACACTCTATTCAAGCTTTGTAAGTCATATTTTTATAGTATATCCACAGAATGCAAAGAAGGGCTAAAAGAAAAATGTAGACATGTCCAGGGACAGAAAAGACTGCTTCCTTTATAGCTGTTCCTTGACCATCCAAACAACGCTTTTCCAATCTCAGCTTCACAAAATTTGCTTAATATTCTTTTTTAGAGTGACTTACCTTTAATTTCAATTTCAATTTTATATATACTTAAAAATTGACCTCAAGGACATTCTGAAGTTATCCTGCCATGCCACAAACTTAGAAGTCAGTACCTCTTACAAAAGAAGTAACACCTCTTTCTTGAACTCCTGGGTTAGGTCATATTCCAGAAGCCAGAAAGTCAGTACCCAAGTCCTTAACACTCTCCTGTGTCACCTCTCTCTAAATTTCTCTGCATAATTGTCACCATGAAGGCTGACATTCTTGAAATTTTCACAATCGGTAGAAATTTTCCCACTACATTTAGAAAGGAAATGTGTCCCCCAAAGGACAGTCGTCTTTCTCATATTTATTGAAAAGCACCCAACATATGCTTCACTCATAACGAGCCTGACAACTCTGTAAAAAGGTTAGTCAAATGTCAGAGGTCAGAAATCTCAGTAATCATCAGAGCAAAGGTGGCTTTGCCCACTGTGACTATAGGGTGCACCTCTAAAAATCACTACTTATGGGGCTGGAGCGGTGGAGCAGTGGTAGGGCATTTGCCTTGCATGCAGCTGACCTAGGATAGACTGCAGTTCGATCCCCTGGCGTCCCATATGGTCCCCCAAGCCAAGAGCAATTTCAGAGCACATAGATAGAAGGAACCCCTGAGCATCACCGGGTGTGACCCAAAAATCAAAAGAAAAAAAAATATATATATATATCACTACTTATATGGTCAAGAAAATAGTTCAAACGGCATTCGCATGTGCCTGGCACATGCAAGACCCTAAATTTGATTATAACATTACATGGCATCCACAGTGGCCGTAGCTGAGTGGAAGAAACCACCTCTCAAGCAAACATATAGAACAAATTTAAAAGTTAGTTGTGAAATATCTCTTCAGCAGTTGTCACTGTCAGGCTGGCAAGAGCTATCCTATGGGGAGCTTGCTAAGTTAAGGGCAATACACCCCACATATGGGACAACACAAAACATAGGTACTCAGATTCCCAGTTGTGTTTGACCAACCAGGGAGAACCAGGGCTGCAGGAAGTCCTCAATTGCATTGAGTTTCTAAGTTTAAGGGGATAAATGCAAGGTTTATAAGGAAATCATAGGAAGCAATTCAAACGCACTTCATAACTTGTGTGAATTTTTAACAAATGTGAAACCAAACTTAACCTCCTGTCCCCAAGAAGAACAAAATCTACTGATCAAACAAGCGAAGTATTATGTGAAGGGAGCTGGCAGAGAAATAGGAATGCAAAGATGACCTGATTTTGAGGTATTGTAGTTCTCATAGGGGCCTATAGAGTGGAGGAGACAAAGCATATGAACCTCTCAAGTCTGAAAACAGTCGGTCAGCACACAGCAGCTTTCTCACAAGTGCAACCAGAATAACCGATGAAAAAAATCCATTGGGACCTGATGCATCCCATGGACTCTGGGACTTGAGAAACAAAACCAGCCCAAAGATAGAGGGTAGAAATGGCAAGCAAGAACTTGTAACAGGAACTCCCAAGACCACCGGGTGACAACAAAGAGGTGGGTCTGCTGAGGAGTCCTAGAAAGTGAATCTCCAGTTGGCAGCCCTCAGCAGTCTCAGAATGGGATGGCCTTGTTGAGTATCCCCAGAAGCCACAGTCAGAAACAAGAGCAGCCACAGTCATCAAGAAGTTCTGCTCATCAATGTGAACTGCTGCCCTTGAGAATACAGTTCCTCAGAGGGGTCCTTGTAAACCAGGATCTATCAGAGAACAGGTATTCACTACCTGGAAGCTCACCTGAAATGATCTGAAAGCAGTCACAGGTCATCAGGAGCTAGGAAATATAAGGTGTTGTCCTTATGAAGCAGGAAAAAAAACACGTATAAAGGTGGTTCTCAGGGTCTCTCAGTCACTCTGGACCTCCTGCTCTCCAGGACTGTTTCTCTTTGGATTTTTTCAGCACTCCTGAATCAAGGAAATGAGTTTCTACCTTCTCTAAGATAACAATGCTGGCTTAGGAGCTCTACTTTTCTCTCAAGATTGGCCACTATCCCAATATAACCTGCATTTTCTGGTACCTACACTCCAAATCCCTGCAGTTCCTTTATTGAATCCATCAGGGCTCAGCAAACACTCAGACATAATGGGTAGAGTTGGTATGATAAACTGTAGGATTTCCGGGTCTCTTTTCTATGCAGGCAACAAGTATATGGGTAGTATTGCTTATTCCAGAAGGTGAATGTGTTAATCATCCAGAAATAATAAGAGAAATTATAGAAGATGACTAACTTGCCTCCAAGAGTCAGATAATCCTAACTTGAAGGCCCAGCAAAGCAGTCATTGTCAGGAAAACATGCAACCCATGAAAGAAAGCAGTAAAGAAAGAATACTGAAAACAGCTTGAAAAATAAAAATGGAATCAGAAATTGCATCGAAGAGATGTTTAAAGGGAAGAGTTTTGCAGAAACTAGGGCTTAGGATAAGTGGTTGACCTTTTTCACCTGGGATAAACAAACTGACGTTTGTTCAGTTTTTAACAGTCTCAAATAGATGACCTAACACTATGGAAGGCAATTGGAGCATTTCATGGAAGAGTCCTTTGCCAGAGGTAAACTGCTGAGTAGTCAAAATTCATAGATTAACACTCCTATGTTTATTGCAGCACTATTCAGGATAGAGAGAATTTGGAAATAACCCAAGTGTCTGAGAACAGATGAGTGGATAACAAAATATCTACACAATAGAATACTATGCAGCTGTTAGAAAAAAGTCATGAAATTTGCTTATACATGGATGTATATGAAGAGCAATATGTTAAGCTAAATGAGTCAAAGAAAGGATAGACATAAAATGAGTGCACTCATTTGTGTGATATATACTTTTAAAAAAAGTTAGTATAGTAATAATTCCCAAAAGTAATAGAAACAAGGGCCAGAATACCAGACCATGGTAGGAAGTTTGCCACAAATAGATATGGAATGCTGTTAGGGAGCAGAAGAGAACATTATTACAATGATAGTTGGAAATGATCCATCTGAACAAGAATAATGTGCTGAAAGGAGGTAAAACGACATGCATGATACCCCTTCACTAACAATATTGCAAACCACAGCATCTAAAAGAAATAAAGAGAAATAAAGAGACAAAAAATGTCTGTCAGAGAGGCAGGCAGAGGAGGAGGTTGCAGGGAGAGCAGGAGGAAAACTAAGAATATTGATGGTGGAAAGCAAGTACTTACAAAGGGTGTCAAACATTGTAAGACTGAAACTCAATCATGAACAATTTTGTAACTGTGTATCTGATAATAATTAAATGAAAGAATTTGTTTTATAAAAAACTGATAGGTTAACTCTTTTGGAGACACAGATTATTATAACCATACTTCATAAGTTAGCTGTCAACTCCATGCTGGCTCATGGTAGGAAGGATGCCAGAGCTGCCCTGGAGGGGGCAGCCAGAGGCTATCTTCCACCTTGAAGTGAAAGCCCCCTTCTGGGCAATAGCCTCCACCTGAGCTTTAGCATTTGACTTAAGTGAGCACAATATACAAAACTTTTTAAGTCCTTCTCTCTCATCAATAAAATCTTCCATTTTATTTATCTTTCAAAGGATCCCATCCAAGAAAAGTTTGGGGGAACTGTGGCTAGTCCCAGTAGAGCAGAAGATGCTACTGCTGATGATACTTCCAACAAAATTCAACACAATAGTACAAACTTGATGATTTGGTGCTTGAGCGCAGTGGTACAGTGCTGATTAGGCCTGGTTGTGCTAAGGAGGCCATTGAACCAGACTTGATTGTGTTCAGAGATTAAGAGATAACTCAAATCAAACTGTGTCTCCTTTCACCCCATTTCTACTGCATATACACAATGCATATTTCCCAGTCAATGGGCACCATATTTTTTTTTTATTAAATCGCCATGAGATGCATAGTTCCAAAGTTGTTGATGGTAAAGTTTCAATTCATACAATGTTCAAATACTGATCCCTCCACCGGCATCCATGTCCTTGCATGTAACATTTTAAATCATGCCCAAGTTAGAGAATTATTTAAAGATTTAAGAAATCAAATAGTGTAATCCATAAACAACATATATTATAATTAAAATATCTTCAAAAATAAGCAGGGCTACAGTTGAGGGAGCTTCAATTTGGTATATAGATGAAATAAAGGCTTGAGTTTCAATTTACTAAGAAAAGAGAGAGACTATTGTTGCCAGAATCCTGTTGCTTTTCTAAAACGTTTTTGATTTTTCTTTTGCCGGCAAGGTGGCATCAAATGTTGGCATCTAACTTTCTAATTATAATATAGTTTTATCTCATATGCTTACTTTTTGGACTAGTGTGTAATAGAAACTCAAATTTCTGTTCATTTGAACAGGAAAAAAGTGCATCAACTTACTACTTCTTGAGTGACTATGTGACAGCTTTTGTGAGGTAAACACCAGGTTTTTCAGACTGCCTCCTGGAATTTAAGTGCTCTTGAGATCTTGCTCCTGTGTTCTGGGTCCACTCGGCTCCAAAACATTCACATTCACTCCTGGAGGTAGCATGCTCATAAAGATTCTCACCATTTTTACATTAATTCCTATGGCACATCCTAATTCATTTACATTCATATAAATTCATGTCAGCATTACACACACATTCCACTAAGCGTAAAGGCAAATACTGTAATATCTTTCTATTTGCAGATAACCATCATTACAGGTAGCAATGTAAATACATTGATGTGGAAGACAGAAACATGCAAAGTAACTTCACTAAGAGACTCCCTTGGGTTTCCAAAGATTGCTTACCTAAGCTGCATTTCTAAATATTCATAAGCTATTAAGGGCCCCATAGTCATATTTAAAGAAATCAGCAACCTGTGAATTTGTGCACTTACATTTTGACCTCACTAACTGAGAAAAATAGGCCCACATTATTTGCTACCCCATTTTTGATCATTCTCTACTGCCAACACCTACAGTTTAGCACCCTATTCCCTTAAGAATTAAAATTCCAATAGGATATACTTCAAGAATGCTGTTTTAATTCATAAAATCTGAAGATTTCCCATGCAAGGCAAATCAGATAAAAAGTAACCTTGGCCTCTAGTGTTTTCCCCTAACTAAATCTTTGCTGATGTTCTATTTCAAAATGTAGTTCAAAAGTTTTTTTAACTGTGAAAATTTGAGATAACTACAGATTGAAGTGAATAACACACTTGATCCAAAGCACAACTGAGACTCAATCTCTTTATGCTTGAAGAAGCAAGGGGGCTCTGAAAGGCTAGAAGGAAAAAACAACTGGACATCATTCTGCTCAGCTCAACTGCACAGAGCAAGGTTATTCCAGGCAACTGTATACACATTACAGGGTCCCACAGAAAATGGATATGTGCTTCATATCAGGACAATTTGTCAGTTGTGGTCTGGGCTAAGCAGAATTATTCATCCCTATTTTATTTTTTAATAATAAATTATAGTTAATTTTTTTACATTAATGAAACTTCTTAGAATCAGGAACACTACGTTCAGTAACAAAGATAAAATAAGGAAACCACGTAAAAGGTGAAACAAGGAGATTCAAACCACGTTAGGACCCTTCCAGTCTCTGAGGGCAAAGCATCATATCAAACCACACACACAACTTTGTACATTTAAGATATTTTATAAATAAATTAAATAATTAATCAAATTAAATTAAACTAGTATTAAGAAAAGACATGCAAAATGTGCCTCATTAATGATAAAGGAGTTCAAGTTGTTGGGTTTTTTTTTTTTTTTGGTTTTTGGATCACACACAGCAGTGCTCAGGGGTTACTCCTGGCTCTATGCTATTAATATGCTCCTGACAGGCTTAGGGGACCATATGGGATGCCAGGATTCGAACCACCAATCTTCTGCATGAAAGGCAAATGCCTTACCTCCATGCTATCTCTCTGGCCCAAGGAGTTCAAGATTTTTACATTAGTTATAGGCACTGAAAGGACAGCCAATTATACATCTATGGTACTGCACGGCCATTATCTTATTTATCCAGCAGAGCAAAGAGGAAACCTTACTCACTGAAAAGCCTCATTAAAGAAACCATTCTCAGGAGCACATGGTGAAGAACCAAGAAACTCAAGACTCCAACCTCTTCAGTTTTTCTTGACTGCTGACTGAGTCCCTACCTTTTGTCCCCTTCCTCAGAAGATTGCAGGGAACCTGACAAATGTCAGACTACAGTTTATCATAATGGAAGTAGCTAGATTTCCATGCCAAGAGAAAAATCCAATATTGTATCACAAATCCCTCGCGGAAATATAGCTCACTCAGACACCAGCCTGAGAAACCACTATGGTGCAACCACATATTGTCAGAGGATCTGATACCTGAGTTACTGCCTCTATCATGAGATGTAATAGGTGGGCCTGAGAATAAAACCAATATAGCAATCATGCAAAAGAATAAATGGGGGACATCATGGGAATAAATATAGCTTGGACAGCCAGTTGGACCTTCCTAAACTCCAAGGATTCTGTTATTGCAATATACAGCATAGTCTTGGACTAGATGCTAAAGCCAAAACTGAAAAATTATCTCATAACCATTATCCTATTGCTGGCAATTGCTTATGAGACACAGCCAATTACCTCCAGTTTACAGAGCATCTGCAACCATGGGGGCAAAAGAGATATAAGTCTATGATCTACGTCTGCTAAAGTCTGTGATCCTATTCTTCTATTAAGTTGTTTTGTCGTAGAGAATTCTTCAATCCAAAATTCATACTTCAAGACATTTCTAACTGCATTATCTGTGCACTGGAACAAAGAGTTCTTGAACTTTCATCTTTGCAATCAAGTACCTCACTAAGCTATAATAAGAAACAAACTGCAATCCACCTACATCACCTGAATCTCCTAAGTACAGGCATGGAACAATGACTGTTAACTTCAGATATATTCACCAACTAAACACAAATTGAAACTCAATACTGTTGTGTGATTAATATGTGTGTTTCCATACACACAGGGAATCTTCCCAAAACTGAGATGAAAAGGACGCCATGTGGCTCCTCTATCAAGGTACCAAATTTGGCATCTGCTTACTGTCACCACAGTCTGCTACCTTATGAGTTGTCTGCCTTTTTATTATGTCCTTCAGCGCTGGGCTTTATTTTCTGGAGTATTATGACATCCCAGACCAAATGGCAACAAAACTCCAATAACACCATTGAGCAAAACAGAAGAGACAGAGGAACAAAAGCTAAAAACAAATTCTGCTCCTATGTCTTCCTGAATTCTTCAACATTCATTGATCTCCCGAAATTTCAAAAAGATTATGCCACCAAAACTTTTTCTTTTTAAATAAAAAATATTTATTGAAGAGACAATGTGTTATAGCTTATATATTTTATCAGTACATTATTAAAAATCAACATCAATAATAAAACATTATCTTTACCACCAAGAAAAAAAACCCTATCCTTTACCATATCTCTTTCCCATTTTACTCAACTCTATCATATCATTTTCCTCTTCCTTTCTAAGGACCACTAATTCAGTTTTATAGGCTAACAGTTTAATTTTGTTGTTTCTTTGTGTGCTACAAGTGTGAAATCACAGCAGTTACTGTCTTTATCTGACTTATTTCACTAAATATAATACTCTGTGGATCCATCCATATTGTTGCAAATGTCAGGAGCTGTTCCAGCAGTGCTTTAGCCTGGTGGTGCTTGGGAAGATGCTTTGCTTAGGATAACTCAGCACCTTATACAAGGTAGGCATATACTCTACCACCAGAGTGATATTTCATAGCAATATTCCTTTGTGTATAGATATCACTTTTATTTTGTTTTATTTTGGGTCTTTTTCCTTTGCTCTTTTTTGTTTGGGGGCCACACCCGGTGGTGTACAGAGGCTACCTCTGGCTCTGAGCTCAGAAATCCTCCTGGCAGGCTGGGAGGACCATATAGAATGCCAGAAATCGAACCCGAGTCCATCCAGGCTGCTGCACAAATGTTCTACAGCTCTGATAGTATTTTGTTTTGTATTTTAGGTTTGGGACCACATCCATCAGAACTCAGGGATTACTCAACTCCAGCAGTATTTGTGGATCCATATGGGGTGTCAGAGATCTAACCTAAATTGACTAACAAAAAATGTGCTGCTCTACATACTATACTATTATTCTAGCCCCAAATTTTTCTTTCTCTGATCATCTGTCAGTGAGGACTTTGGGTTGTTTCTAATTCTGAGCTCTTGTGATCTATGCTTCTGTAAATGTGGGGGTTCACATATCTACTCAATTTTATATTTCAGTAATTTTCAGGTAAATACTAAGAGCGGGATAATTTGATCATGGAATTTTTTCCTTGTTCTTTCTCTCTCTCTCTTTCATTTTTTTGAGAAATTTTATGGTAAAGTTTCTATAAAAATATTTCTTAAAGTATCCAAGTACCAAATAGGCACTCTATAATTGTGAAGGAAAAATCTAAATATATGTATACATATATAAACTACACAACTATTAATGATTAAATATCACCACCCTGATTTACTTTCAGATACTGCAGACCCTCTCTGACATGTTCTCCAGCTAGGTGATGTTCTGGACAAAACATCTATTAGAACTCCAGAGGCAGCTCTGACACATTCTTCAAATAGGAGCAGCTTAATACAGCACTGAAAAGATCCTCCGCTCATGCCTGGGGCTCCCTATACTGTACATATCCACAGTTCCACTTCCCAGCCATGGTTGAGACTGTGGGCATGTGGGTAATTCAAAGTTTATATTTACTTAAAAAAGGCAGACATAACCTTAAATTATTTTAAACTTCAAACTATAAATTAAATTATTGTTAAATAATAAACAGTTCAAGGGCAAAGCAGTCACTCATTGAAAAGTCACTGCTTTTTTTAAAAAAAATCAAATTAGGAGGAGAGATAGTACAACAGATATGGATCATGTCTTAGACCTGGATTCTATCCCTGGCACTCCATGCAGGTCTCCTAGCATCACCAGGAATAATTCCTGAGTTAGAACCAGGAGTAAGCCCTGAGTACAGCCAGGTATGGTCCAAGATCCAAATATAATAATAAAATAAAAATAAATAAAACAATCTAACTAAAAGAACAGAATCACAAACATGAAAGGGGTTGTTTAAAAACTTAAGTTCTTGGAGGCCAGAGCAATATCACAATAGTAGGATGTTTGTTTGCTTTGCAAGCAGTCAACCTAGGAGTGACCCGAGTTTGATCTCCAGCATTCCATAATCCTTCCTTCCCGGAGCCTGCCAGGATTAATTTCTGAATGCAGTACCATTCTGAATGTAATAACCCTGGAGCTCCACCAGATGTGGTTCAAGAACAAAGAAAAAACTTGAGTTCTCACTATGTAAAACATGGATATAAAATCATAAATTGTAGCTGTGAATTAAAAGAGAACATGTGACTAACCTAAAAGAGAACATGTGACTCAAAGAAAAGTTCAAATCACTTTATCTAAATCATGGTAAATGCAGTTACATACATATGATGCTTATACTGTAAAATATTCAATAACTATCATGTACTTGAGTTCCATTTTGACTTCTTACATTACGGGGCTCTAAGAAATGTACAATTTAAATTATCTTGAAAGATTTGGTGGGGACATGGTTAAAAAAAGGAATTTCATCCACTGCTCATAGAAATGATGTCTATTGTTATAGGTTCAACTCCTATAATAAAACAGTATAGAGGTGTTCAGTAAACTCAGAAGAGAGCTGCCAAATGATGCAGCATTTTCACTTTTGGTTACCTATCCCCAAGACAAAAAAACTTCACTCAAAAATACATAATAATATCACTATTAATTGCAGCACTCAGTACAATAGCTTAGAGTTAAAATCAATCTATATTTCCAACAACAGATGAGTGGATCATAAAGTGATGGTACATATGTACAAATGGAATACTACATAGCTCTAAAGAATGAATACAACATTGCAATCAACACAATTAATGCAATAATGCAATTCACTGCATTGGGGATGGAACAAGAAGATATCATTCATGCTAACTGAAGTAAGCTGATGCCACTTATATGTGGCATTCAGAATAACTACTTGAGGGAATACAATGGTTTAAATGGGTGCTGTCTATAAACACTCTTGGCCCCAAAATATAGTGAGAAAAAGGAAAGAATTAGGCTGGAGGGAGAAAAAGACAGATGTGAAATAACAGGGGGAGATCAGGGGTCAAGGAAACTCAGGTACATTGGTTGTGTTAAGGAAAGACAGAATTAAATATCTAAATCATAGAGTCAACAACACTAAAATCATGAGACAAACTTTAACAATGAAATTTCAAAAAGGTGTAGTTTATGATAGCAAGATTGGAGAAATGAGGGCAGGGAGACATATGACATATGGGTTGAACTCTGGAATATTGGTGGGGAGAAGTTGACACTGGTGTTGGAATTGGTGCTAAAATATTGTATGCCTAAAATTAATCTATAACTTTGTAAATCACAATGCTTCAATTTTTAAGAAATTTTATAAATTATAAGTAGGTATTTTTAGGTGTTTGAATTATCTTGAAACACCTTGAGTTTCAAAGTCAAACTAATTATCTCTCAGATCAAAAGAATTATCTGAGCTTTCTAAAGCATTTTAAGTTATAAGTGTTCTTAAGAAATAAATAAATAAAAGTGTCCTTACTATTAACCATTAGAGTTATGTATTAATGTCAATCCACTGCTCCCAGGTTCAGTACCAACAGGAACTTCCTAAGCTCAATGAGAATACAAATATAGGCATAATGGGGCCTGAAAGTACATAATATACCAGTACATAATAAATTCTTTGTCCATTATAAAAAAATTATTTTAATCATTTTTATTTATTTATTTATTTTTATTTTAGTCATTTTTAAAATTGAAATTACTATCTGTTGGGGCCCGGGAAATAGCATGGAGGTAAGGCACTTGCCTTTCATGCAAAAGGTCATTGGTTCGAATCCCGGTGCCCCATATGGTCCCCCGTGCCTGCCAGGAGCAATTTCTGAGCATGGAGCCAGGAGTAACCCCTGAGCACTACCAGGTGTGACCCAAAAACCAAAAAAAAAAAAAAAAAAAAGAAATTACTATCTGTTTGAGTAAAACAGAGATTTTAAAAGCAGTCTTTGACAGACTTTCAGACCAATAGGTTAGAATAGAATTTTGGTGACAAACCCCCAAATATATGGTCAATTAATCTTTGACAAAGGAGAGAAGAACTTGAAATAGAATAAAGACAGACTCTTCAACAAATGGTGTTGGGACAATTGGATAACTACTTGTAAAACATTAAAGATCAATCTGTATCTCACACCTTACACAAAAGTCAATTCAAAGTGGATTAAAGGCCTTGAGATTAGACCCAAATCCAGAAAATTTATTGAGTAAAACATATACATACATATACATAGGGCTTGGTGTTCAAAGAAGTCTTTGATGATAGGATGCCAGTGACAAAAACTAGAGAAACAAATATGAATAAATGGGACTACATCAAACTAAAAAGTTTTTATATGGCAAAAGAAACACAGGCTAAAACCAGAAGACAGTTGAGACGGAGAAAAATTTTGCACTAAATGCATAGATATCTAGGATATACAAAGTACTCACAAATGTTAACTCAACAAAAACTAAAAACCCAACAAAAATGGGGAGAGAAAATGAACGGCCATTTCTCTGAGGAAAACCAATAGATAGCCAACAGACACATAAAAAATGCTTACCATCACTTATCATTAGGGAAGCCAAATCAAGACAACAATGAGATATCATCTTACACCACTGAGAATATAGCACATATCAAAAATACTGGGAACAATCTGTGTTTGTGGGGCTGTGGTGAGAAAGAAACTCTCCTCCACTGCTGGTTGGAATGCTGCCTGGTCCAACTCCTATGGTAAACAGTATGGAGGGTTCTCACTAAACTCAAAATTGAGCTGCCATATAACCTAACAATCCCACTTTTGGGTATCTATATCCAGGGGGAAAAAAAATTCATCCAAAAAAGATGTATGCACACCATTATTCATTGTAGCACTCAGTACAATGCTAAGACTTGGAATCAACCTAGATGTCCAGCAACAAACAAGTGGATCATGAATATGTGGTATATATAATGCATACTAAATAGCAGTAAATAATGATGCAATCATGCAATTTTCAGCAACAGGAATGGAACTGAAAGATGTTACATTAAATGAAGTAACCAAGAAAAGGTTAAATACAAAATGATATCACTTATATGTGGTATTTAGAATAACTGCATGACGGGGCCCGGGAGATAGCATGGAGGTAAGGCATTTGCCTTTCATACAAAAGGTCATCAGTTCGAATCCTGGTGCCCTATATGGTCCCCCGTGCCTGCCAGGAGCAATTTCTGAGTATGGAGCCAGGAGTAACCCCTAAGCACTGCCGGGTGTGACCCAAAAACAAACAAACAAACAAACAAAAAGAATAACTGCATGACAAAATGCAATGGTTTAAATGGGTCTTGAACATCCTTGAAATGGTGGTCTTGAAATGGTGTCTTGAGCACCCTTGACCCCAGAGGATAGCAAGGAGAAGAAAAGAAATTAAGTGGAGGAGGAAAAACACAAATATGAAAGAATGAGGGACAGGGCCATGCAGTCTCAGATGCATTGGTGATGTTGAAAGGGACAAAACTATGGTGCTAGAGCAATAGCATAGGGGTAGGGTGATTGCCTTTCATGCACTGATTCAGGATGGACCTCAGTTCAATCCCCGGCATCTCATTTGATCTCCCAAGCCAGGAGAAATTTCTGAGCACATAGACAGAAGTAACCCCTGAGCATCACCAGATGTGGCCCAACAAACAAAAAAAAAAATGGTGGGGGGGGATAAAACTAAATATCAAAGCCAAAGAAAACAACAATGTAGTCAAGAAACCCAAACTTTAACAATCTAATCTTAAAATGAGGCTGTTATACTTATCAGGATGAGGTGCAAAGAGGGGGTGCTATGGGATGTACTTGGGAAACATTGGTTGAGGGAGGTGGACACTGGTGGTGGAATTGGCCCTGAAACCAGCTGTGAAGGACTTTGTAAATCACAATGGTTTCAATAAAATTAAATTAATTTTTTAGATAGTCTTTGAATTAGTCCATTTAGAATCACAAAACCTTAAAAAAAAAGATACATTTCATGAAATACCTTGATCAATCAATACTAGTTAGGGAATTATAAGGGTCATTTTGCAAACTGTTAAAAACAAAATATGAAACAAGCTAAATACACTCAGTACATATTTGGCAACTTTACTTAACAGTATTAAAATAGAACTGTGAAAGAGAACTTCCTACCATTTTAAGAAACAACAGATAATGACAAGTAGGTGCCAACAGGCAAATGGAGTGGCCAACTGTTCTAACATAAGCGGTGCAGTACTTGTTACGTGGTGTAAACTTTCCAGGGGCATCATTATTAACTCATTCAGTCTGATCTCAAATGACAGCGTGAAAGCAGAGCTGAAAGGTTAGAGCGCAGCTTCTTCAACTTTTTCCATTCATGACCCCTTTCATCTGAGAAATGCAACACAGGCCAAGCTGCCAAAAACATTTCAGCTCTGTTATATGATTGATTTTGAATTAATTTTTTGTCAGGCACACATTTAGAAACCTTTTACTACTGCCAAAATTTTAGACCCCCACAGTTACATGATTTAACCCACAGCTGTAGGAGCTAGAGGATTCCAAGTGACTTTGTTGCAACCATAACATGACAAAACAGATGCAAAAGAAGGATCTAAGGGAAAAAATTATATTGTGAACTACAACCAGAACCAAATAGAAATTAGCACATTTTATACAGTAGATTTCCAATTCCCCACTGTAACTAAATTAAGAAATAATCTAAGCAAATATTTATCTCTTTGAACCTAAAATACTTATATGTCTCAGTTGGCCCAAGAGAAGGAATGAATATATTCTCATTGGGAAAATAGGACACTACCTTATACCAAGTGACCAGCTACTCTTACATTTATAATCAAATACAGTATATTAAACAATATGCAGAAGCCAGAAGCATCCAGTATTAAACTTTGCTATGAAAGGACAAAGTAATTTCAAGTAATAGTAAAGTACAAAAGCCTAATGGGAAGTAATTTTCAGTTAAAGTTTTTGCTTGCCAAATTTATAGTATGGTCAATATACAACACTTTATAATAAGACATTGCCCATTCCCACTTCATCTCTATTCTCTCTCTCTCTCTTACCCTCTCTCTCTCTCCACATTGCAATGCAACTTAATAGCTATTAACCTAGAATAGTATTACAAATAAGGATGTAGTAATTCTGATAACCTGAGGAAACTTCCAGAGACTTAAAAAAATAATGTATAAGAAACCAAATTTATTGCAATCTTCAACTCCATTACTTTTTATCTCTAAAAATAATCAAATAAAATATTGGATATATTCAAGCTTCCTAAAACCTTTAATCCTTACAAGATGGGTCTCAGAAGAAATAATTAAGAAACATAACTAGATAACACAAGAAAAAATAAAACATGTTTTGAAGTTCCCTAAAGCACACATATTGCCTCCATGTGCTTACAGAGAAAAGCAGCCAATACGAGAAAATTCTCAGTCAATTAGCATCATTACTAAAAGTTATAATTTTTCTTTAAGTGCTAGAGTTGTTACAGATTTCCAGGAGCAAACTATGGCTTTCCTCTTTCAGGGGTCACTTCCTGATGGATGGGGAGGGCACCTGTATACACACAGTACCCAAAATATCCTAGTGTTTCTAGAAGCATCGTATAAATATAACTTAATTCTCCAATAAGAAGGCAAGTGTCCGTCTGCAAACAAATAATTTGATTATGATTTCTTGAATTAAACAGCTAGAACTATATACGTTTAAATTTTTAAAACATAAACAGTTCTAATTGGATTTAATTACAATTGAAGCCATAGAAAAACTATTCAATTCCCTTTCAGCAGTGTGCAAGTAAAAATATTCTTTCACTAGTATTAACAAACTGTCTATATTCCCTAATACATATGAAAAGTCCAGTCCATGCTAAGAAGCTTGCTGCATATAGCTAGGGAGTGCTGAAAGGTTACAGAGGGACCGCTAGGACAAAGATAATTAGAAATATTACTCTGGACAAGAAGTGGGTGCTGAAAGGAGATAAAGTGATATGTATGATACCCCTTCAGTTACAATATTGCAAGCACTACCCTTATGTCAAACGGTAAAAGAGAGAGGGGGGGGGAAGAATGCTTGCTCCAGAAGCAGGTAGGGAGAGAGGAAAGGAGGGAAATTGGGGACACTGGTGGTGGGAAATGTGCACTGGAGTTACAATGTACACATTGTATGACTGAAACTCAGTCATGAACAACTTGCAACTGTATACCTCATGGTGATTCAATTAAATAATTTATTTATCAAAAATACTAAAAAGGAAAAAGGAAAACCTGTGTGGCAAAGTATATGACGCAACCCTAAAGCTCAAGACCCAAGGGCAGGGGGCCCGGCGGTGGCGCTGGAGGTAAGGTGCCTGCGCTAACCTAGGACGGACCGCGATTCGATCCCCCGGTTCCCCATATGGTCCCCCATGCCTGCCAGGAGCGACTTCTGATCAAATGCCAGGAGTAACCCCTGAGCGTCACCGGGTATGGCCCAAAAACCAAAAAAAAAAAGACCCAAGGGCAAAAGTTGCTAACCTCAGCAAGGTTGCAGTTCTGAGTAATTTCAATGAAGAATATTCCTAGCATCTCCGTTTTAAACACACTAAAATATTACGTATATAAATGATTAATGACCACTGCTTTTATAAGTGGTCAAAAAAAAAGAGAGATAAGCTTGTCTTTCCTAAAATGATTGCTCTTAATCAACGGGAGGATTGATTTAAATGTTAAATGAGCTTTTTTTTTTTTTTACAAAGAAATACCAAACCACGGGTACCTTGTTTCACTCTTTCACACCAGCATCCCATAGCCTACCCTTGCCCTCAGTATCAAGTTCCCAAGGGTTGAGTGGGTCCAAAGATACTTCTAAGTCACTTTTGAAACTGAAGCACTGAAATCCTAAGGATAAGATGTTTCGACTAAAGCAGAAACCACGTACAATAGCATCAACGCACAACCAAAATCCTATGGGGATGCATCTCTAAGAACCCAAGGGCTTCCTGAGCTATCACATCCTAGAACAGACGCGTGAAACATGACTCCGGTTCCTGAGCTAATCCCTACCCTTATGTCAAAGGGAGTTTGTACATTCTTCATGTTCAGTGTGATCTACTGAGATCTCAGCCTAAGCCTTAAGACTGAAAAGACAGGCCTTAACTAAATGCTTAACTTCTCTCCCCCGCCTCCAGGCAGGACTGAAGCAAGTCTAGAAGTCCCAGTAGAGAGGTGAAGAAAGTCATTTCTAAAGAGGCCAGACTAGGGGAAAAGAGGACCACGAGAGGGGTTTTCTTATCCCCAAGGAAGATTAGGTGTTGCCATGAATGTTAACAGATAACAAGGTGTCCTGGAGTCACACTCCAGCCACCACCAGGGAGCAAGGGCAGGTGAAGAAACAAAGAGAGGGGGAATGAGAGGGGAGGATGGTGTGACTTAAGTTAGAGTATGTGAAGCCCTCTCAAAGTTCACCGGGAGGGGCTGTTCAAAAGAACTTGATGCCCAAAAAGTTGGCAAGTGGAACAGAAAGAGGGCATGACTCACTGGCCGAGTAAGGGCTAGTCTCCCCAGTTCACACCAGGCCCCACACAACCACGCGTGTCCCACAAACCTTGGCGCTGCAAACTGAGCCAATACTCACTTTCGCAGTTGTCGACGAGGACTTGCTGGTTGTCAGCTCGCGCAAGCTGGCGGTGGCACTGCCTGCAGCAGACGCGGTGGGGAAAAAAAGCGGGGACCCTGGGGCACTACTGCCCCGACTGCCCTCGACATCGGAGGCCGCCCCAGAGCTGGGCCCTGGGCGCGCCAGAGGGCTGCCCGAGGGACTGCTACCCGTGCGAGGACGCTGGCGGATGCCGTCCAGCAGGCGCACCAGGAGGATGTTGGCGGGCAGCTCGTCCACTCCGCAGCCCACCAGGATGCGGCACTCGGGGCAGCGCAGCTCGTGGCGCGAACACACGATGCTCTCCAGACAACGGCGGCAGAAGGTGTGTTGGCAAGGCAGCACCTTGGCCGTGGTGTCCAAGCGCTCCAGGCACACGGAGCACTCCAGCAAGTCCAGGAGCGACGACTCGTCCATGGCGTCGTCGCTGGCCGCAGGGGCAGCCACCTGCCTCCAACCGCCGCCGCTCCCCAGGCCTGCAGTCGTCACCCCGGCTCTGCGCAGCAGCAGCGGCGGCGGCCGCCTTGGACATGCACCGCCGGGAGGTTCCGAGGAGCATGGAGGGGGGCGCGATGGTCGCCCGCAGCCGCTTAGGTCCCGGTGCGCACGGCGGGCATCACGATCGCCGCCTCCCGCCGCGACTTCTTCCCACCCACCCGCGGGCAGTCACGACCCAGAGTTCGCGCCCCGCAAGCCAAACTCCGGGCCAGACGAGCCCACGCACGCAGCCTTGGAGAGCTCGGCGCTCGCGGTGGTCCGGACACCTGTCCCACCGGGCGTCCGCCTTGCCCGGATTCCGGGGGACACCTCTAGGCACCGAGCTAAGCCGGTTCAGCGTTGGATGTGGCCACCCGCGGCCCTCAGCTCTGCGTCTGCTAGTGTGGAGAGCTGCTGCCTAGGGTGCCCCTGGGGAGGCCGGGGAGCAGCGTGCGCGCTCCCACGCGTGGTTGGAGAACCCCACAGCCCCTGCAGCACCTCCATGCGCCCGGGGCCTGGCAGGGAACCTCAGTCCTGTAGAGTTCAGCCCGACTCCTCGGCGGAGAGCAAGCTATACGAGCGAGCGCACCGAGGTCACAGCCACTGCAGGACTCCGGAGCTGAGACCCGGGTGGCTTCTACCTTCTTCGCCTGGGCGCTATCTGGCGACGGGCTCTGTCTTGTTTGCCAGGGCTTCCAGGAACACTGGCACGGCCCCGATTCCCTTCAGGTGCCCCGAGTTCCTCTCCCGTGGGCTCTCTGCGAGCCTGGGGCGGGCAGTCACTGTTGCAAAGCAAAGTTTGGGCGTTATGCCTCTGACCGTCCTTCTCGCCAGCGCCGTTACGCAGCTAGCCAACATCTGGGCATCCTCTTCGACGACTCTCCCTCCGGCTGGCGCGCAGACGTAACAATGCCAGAGCTGGTCTGGGGTAGGAGGCGCCCCCCCACACACACACAACGCAGCAGGGAAGCAAGAAAAAGGCTTTCGGGTGTACTGGGGGGTGCTGCCGGGATCTACCCGAGCAGCCGCCCAGCTCGGAATCACCGATCCAAGGTGGGGTGCCCGCAGGTCTTGGGACCCGCACCTTCGTGCCCAGCGCAGAGCTCCGGTGCCACGCCCTGGCCTGCGCAGTGCGGGGGGGACTCCGGCCCCACCAACCGCGCAGTCTCCGGGCACCCCCAGCTCCGATTGCTCTTAGGGAGGTGCAGAGGAGGGGGAATTGGCGCTCGGATTCCTCACGCCCTGGCTTCTGGGAGCGTCAGAGTAACGGAAGTACGTACTGAGGACCGCTAGCAGCAGGGAAGTTTGGCGTTGGACTGGGGGAGAAGAGGAAGGAAGGCGACCCCAGATTCTCTGCCGTGCGCTGCCCTCTCGTGGCAGCTCGCTATTCCCCACTCGCTCTTTCCCGGTCCTGGCCCCCAAATCAGCCGTAGCCCACCGGCTGAACGCTTCAGGTTAGACTCATGGAAATTTCAGCTCTCCTGGGCTCTTGCCAAGTTATTTCTGGCCCGCCCAGTATCAGAGGAGGTTTGAGGGCATTTTACCAGTCAAGCTCACTTCTAATCGGTCATATTAAAAAGCAACTGCTTCGACTTTCAGCAAAATATTTGTTGCAACTTAAATGTCAAGAACTTGCCTATGCAGTATTTCATTTGATTCTCTCAAACAGGCCCAAGAGGCCATTCATTCTTTTACATCTGAGGATGGCAAGCTTGAAGTTACAAAGTCACTGAGGTTGATTTTTTTTTATTTATTTAAACGCTTTGTATCTCCAGAACCTATCACATCAGAAACTCTCAGTTGCATCTGTGCCTTTGGTGCAAATGACCGAGACCAGTTTGGAATGCAGTGGTTTGAATGAGTTCATTGCCTCAGGTTCAGCTCTCCTGACTTGATATTTCATTGCCTTATTCTGAAAACTTTGCTCCTGGTAACAGCAGCAAATTTTCCCAGCCAGTTTCTCAGTCTCTCAATGTGGATTTCCATCTGTAGCAGCCAACCAGTTAGGGCTGAGTGCATGCTTGGGCTGTCTGGCTGGAACTTGAGAGAGGATTTCCTGGAAGTGACTGTGTTCTAGTACACAACATCACTTTTACATTATTCTCTTATACTTTTGTCTTCCCTCAGCAATAGAAAAAAAGAAAATTTTGAGAGCAGGATGCTGATTCAAATGAATGCAGAATGGATACAAACAATGAGCACTAGAGAGAACGCTGGTTGCTTGTTAAAACAAGCCCAGAGATTTTTTTATGTTGTTTTGATTATAATTGCAAGTAATAGAAACTAATTCTAGTTAAACATCTTAAATAGCTAAAGAGATTACTTTGAAGCAGCAACACTTCACAGGATCTTGTTCAAACTCAGAAAGACTCCTACAGATAAGATGCCAGCATGTCTTGCTCACAGTTCTTCAAGATATGGTCAGGTGTTCCTTCTTTTTCTTGAACCATCTGGTTTTGCTTTCCAACTTATATGACAGGTATGTTATCCAAAGATGTTTGCTACTAACAAAACTGTGGATGCCCTCACTGGCTGAACATTCTAAATCCTAATTTGATCCAGATTATTCTTTGAATCATAAATTCTGACCTTTGGAACAATGACAGGCTGCAAATCCAAACCTCTCAAAGGGCAATGACAGTGTGGCAATGAAGCAGGACTAGGGTGGGCAATAGAACAAGGTTGGGGAAGTATGAGCTATCACTGAAGCTTGCACAGGAAATAATGCTGTTCAGTCCCAGCCAATCACATGCCGCCCACAGTAAAGGAGGGCCAGAATCTTCTGACTGTCTACTTTTTCGAGAGAAGTTCAAAGGCTTGCTTTTCACATGAGAAATCCTAGTATTCAGTAGTTGGTAACCAACTCAATTCTATAAAAACACCAGCCCAGCCAAAGAAAATGAATGTGTGGCTAAATTGGCCCTTGACCCACCAGTTTGCAATTTCTGGGTCAAGTAACCAAGAAAAATTGACAACAGTGTAAAGGAATTTAAGGGTGTGCACTGAATTGTTGAAGTATTACAAATATAGTTTTATATTACTCACTTAAATTTGCACATGTTGAATAAAACAATTATATAAGGAAATGAGTGAGGAGGCCTGGCTTAACAACCATTCATATAAAAAGGTCTTGGGAATTCAGTCAGCCACAGCATAATATGAGCCAACATGAGTCATCAATGTAGTATGGCTGCCTAGAAAATTCATGAAATCTAATAATACATTGATGGAATGGAAGGTTGGATTCTGAAAGAAATACTTAAGGTTAGTCAGACCTCATTTACAAAACTGCTTTAAATTCTGGGTGCCAGATATTAAGGATAGGTTGTAAGGGGGGGTTGGAATCCTTGTTAATGAATTTAGGATGAATAAACTCAAAGTATCTTCTAAAGAAGAGAAAAACCAGAGAAAACAGGATGAGATGACTATAGAAGTCAGGATTTTGGCTGCCCAGGATGTAAATTCCTTCATACTTAGGAGATCCTTCACTTGATGGAGGTTGGATGATTATTTTTCCAGCTTGGGTGAAAGGCATAAACTTGAACTCCTTCAGTCACTTGCTGCCCCAATCCATGTCCTTAGTGATGGATAAATGTATAGTACACATAGCTTCATGGAGTTGTGGAGCAAAATGAATGCAGGACAGGTATTCCACAACATAAAACAGCATCACCCAGAGCCTGCTGTTCTTCATTCAAGCTAATAAAGTAGGCTATAGGATCTTGGGGAGAAAAAAGCTCAATTCCAGAATACCCCCTTTCAGTGCAAATTCTGTTTATGACTGAAACCAAACTACAAACATGTTTGTAATCATGGTGCTTAAAGATTTATATATTAAAA
Organism: Crocidura indochinensis; assembly: GCA_004027635.1. Lineage (NCBI taxonomy): Eukaryota > Metazoa > Chordata > Mammalia > Eulipotyphla > Soricidae > Crocidura > Crocidura indochinensis. The sequence continues at coordinate 27,266 of PVKC010007480.1, forward strand.
AAAAAAAGAAAGAAAAACTCAACTCCAAACCAACGAATCAGGAGTAGCGCTCCACAGCTTTGTTAGCCTTCATGGTAATCCCCTAGGATTCCTGATTTATTCCATTTCTTATTTGTAAAAGTAAGATATATTTTTAAAAATATTTCAAAGACTGGGATCAGAGTGATAGCACAGTAGGGTGTTTGTCTTGCATATGGCTGACCCAGGACGGACCTCAGTTTGATATCCTGCATCCCATATAGTCCCTCAAGCCAGGAACAATTTCTGAGTGTATAGCTAGGAGTAACCCCTGCTTGTCACTGGGTGTAGCCCAAAATCAATATATATGTGTGTGTATACATGTATATATGTGTATATATGTGTATTTATATGTATATATATTCCATAGTTAGTGTCTGCAGGTAACTGGGAACCCTTATTGGAACACATTATTGTCTGTTAGATATGAAGGCCATCAATAAAAGGTGTTATTGCCATAATAAACAGAAACTATCCTTTGCCTTTATTCTAGAGAGATATCAAATGTATCAGAACTTTTCCACTCAAATAACAAGCCATTTCTGAATATTTGATGACAAGTCCTGGGAGACAGCAACTGCAGCAGCAATAGCAGTGTGATGAGTAGAATCTACTCTGGGGGTCCAAGCATCACAACCAGATTTATTCAGAACAGTGTCACCACCACTATAAAGTTAGGTCTTTTGTAATATTACATGAGTAATATGAATATCCTATATAAGTATGTGTATAAGATTTGAGTTAAGTCTTTTATAGTACTAGAAGTTAAATACTCTACCTATATAGAGGCTGGAGCTCTAGGAATCTCTTATAAGTAGAAACACACAAAAACAATAAAAAAGACTAAGGTAGTCAAGAGTTGTTTTTCCAAAATAATAAATAAAATCAAGAGTCTTAGACTCCAGAAGGAAAAAATACAGGAAACTCCAATAAATTAGAAACAAAAAGTGGAGATATTATGACAGATACTACATAAATTCAAAAGATAATCTAAGATTATCTTAGATTATCTTTATGCCACAAGATTGGAGTATCTAGATTAGATTATCTTTATGCCACAAGATTGGAGTATCTAGATTAGATTATCTTTATGCCACAAGATTATCTTAGATTAACTTTATGCCACAAAATTGGAGTATCTAGAAATGGGCACATTTTTAATCTTATATTTTCCTAAGTCAATAGGAAGAAGAATATCAAAATATGCCAATTCCTTACACAAAAATCAAAACTGAATAAATACTATTTTCCCAAAACGAAGTCCAGACCCAGATGGGTTCACTAGTGAGTTCTTCTTCCAAACTTTCAAAACTGGACCTTCTTCCTGTTCTTTTCTTTTCTTTTCTTTTCTTTTATTTTATTTTATTTTATTTTACTCTTTGGTTTCTTGGGTCACACCTGGTGGCACTCAGGGGTTACTCCTGGCTTTGAACTCAGAAATCGCTCCTGGCAGGCTCGGGGAACTATATGGGATGCTGAGACTCAAACCACCATCCATCTTGTGTTGGCCACATGCTAGGCAAATGCACTACCACTGTGCTATCTCTCTGCCCCCCTTCTTCCTGTTCTTATCAGGCTCTTGCATATAGTTGAAGAAAAATGTCTATATGGTCTATAAGGTCAATACTGTTTTGATTCTAGAAGTAACATCAATAAAAACAGAAATATTTTGTCTTGCATATGGCTGATATAAGGACTATATTTTGTCTTGCATAGGGACTAATATCCCTAGCAGGACTGGACAGACATGCCTGGACTGAAATTTTGGAGATGAATGTCATGTAGGAAGGAGGATGTCACAAAATAAAAGTACAAAATAAGGAGCAGAAAAGAGATATAATCAACTGGGGAGTTTCTTTTCCCTCTACTTTCCAAGAAATTTTTCTATGTTATGGCAGGGAGGAATATTCATTGCAAGAGAACAGGGAACATGGCACATTTAATTGCAAGACATTTAATTGGTTTGTCAAAGAACAGGGAGCATGGATTGTTGAATTGCAAGGGCACCTTCATCAAGGTCATAAGGTAGAACCACTAGAAAAATCAAATTGAGAGGTTTCATTGAACTCTTGAAGCCGGGCAGAACCATGAATACCACAGTGAAGCCATTCACTCTCCCAGTGAATTTCAAAATGTTAAGA
>PVKC010007481.1:0-29445 GCA_004027635.1 Crocidura indochinensis
GCCTTGTGTAATGTCATAGACTGAAAGACAAAGGAGCTTTTAGCTTCCATACCCCTGGCATGCTTGGTGAAGAAGGCTCAGAAGTTTGGAAATGATGCAGTCACCTGACAAGTACTTAGAGAAATTAGATGAGATGATATAAGTGGCATTTCTCTGAGCACAGATGCAACGTAAGAAGTTCTTATTTTTGTTGGAACCGAGGAAATGAGTATCTTTCACCAAAATCATTTCAAGCACCTGACACCCAAAATGCTGCATCACCATTCAAAATGTTTTGGAGAGATTGGTATAGAAATTGATTTTGAACAAACCTAAGCTAAAATAAAACCAAACAAATGTCACAAGCTGTGTGGGTGGTAGCAATAATATCAGTTTACATGTCCTTCATTCCTAATTCTTAAGACAGAAAGTCTGGTATGGTCAACTTATTTAACAAAAATCACTGCTTCAGGATCAAGTGATAGTACAGCAGTAGGGCATTTTCCCTTGTAAGTGCAAACCTGAACAGATCCAGGTTCGATTCTCAGTATTACATATAGGCCCCTGAGTCTGCCAGGAGTGACTTCTGAGTGCAGAGCCAGGAGTAACATCTGAGTGCCACCAGGTGTGGCCCCCAAACCCCCACCCCTCAAAAAAATCACTATTGTTACAGTAAAATAGACAAAAAAGATGCAGCATTCATCAACGTTCCCAATGACTTTGGATCTGTTTCTCTAAAATGCTACTGCAAATATCTGTATTTCCCTGTATGCATGTACAAGTGTATAGTTGTGCATGCTTAAGTAGCATCACCACACAGCTGTCCTACATCTACCTTCCTACTTTTTCAAGTGTCGTAGAAAAAGTTGAAATCTGTTCAAAATTTGGAAAACAGAGTTGACATCCTGGTTAAAGCCATATCAATTTCCTCAACAATAACTACTAGAGAAACATCAGAATGAACATGTTTTTCAAAATAAATGCAAGAAACCTCATATAGAGTTAGTCATAAAAGTCTGCCAATTTAGAAATTGGCATCCAAAGTACATACAAGTAATTGGATAAATCTTACTAGATAATACCTGTGAATAGCTGTTTGCTTGAGACTTTTTTTTTTATTGTGGTGGATATCTTTGGCTCTCCCCAAGTTGCTGTATTGAAACATGTGGAGGAAAGAAATTGTAATTTACCAGAAAATTTACTCACTTTGTAGTTCAATCAAAATAAAACTGAAATAAAGTGTCTAATTCAGCGGTTTCCTATTTACTGCTCTGGGAATTTGTAATCATCCTGATTACTTTGTTGTTGTTATTGTTTTTGGATTACACTCAGTAGTGCTCAGGGCTTACTTCTGGCTCTGTGCTGAAAACTCACTCTTGGAGGTAATTCTGGGGATCATATGTGGGACCAGGGACTGAAATTAGTTTATCTGTATGCAAAACAAGTACCTTAAACTCTGTTCTGTTTCTCTGGCCCTCACCTTGATTACTTTTAAACAATAAATAATATTTGGGCTTTATTTCCTAGATTAATGATGGCATCTAGAATCTAAAGGACAATGATATGTTCATATCTACATTTGAAACTTCCCACACCCCATAATTTTGCTTTGGCCTAGGTGAACCACAGGCATCTCGGAACAAGTACTTGCCATATTGACATTCAATATTTAGAATATACTTTGGATATAATCATTCAAACTGGTTAACCAAAGAAAATTAAAGAGTTTTCTAGTAATGCCTTAAATTATTCCAGTTGTAATACTGTACCTCCATGTTATGTTTGTTTATCTTTTTAATTTTTTAAAGATTTTTAGCTTTTACGCAAAGTAATCATCACTGTAAGTCGTTTTGACATACTTAACATCACAAAAGAATTCTAAATATTACTTCTTTCATCAGAATTCACACTAGTTCAATGATAGAATATTCTAGTACTTAATATTTTTTGAGAACCCAAGATACAGATACATGATTAATCTCAGCCTGATATAGTCAACAGTGATATTATCACTATATTTTGACTGAACGAATTATTTGTAAATTATAGCACTCCTCATTAACTCTATGAGATGGAAGCTTGCTGAGTTAAACTTGTTTGTTATTTTAATAAAATTAAAAACTCATTTCTTCAAAATACTGTCACAATGTATGAAAGAATTCTTTCATAATGTAAGGATTTTATTTAGCTTAAGACTTTGTAGACATTAAAAACCTTCCTATTCTCCAAACTGATAACAATACATTAATTATTGGTTAAGGATAAGCTATGAGCTTTAGGTGTCTAAATAATGTGCAATTTATCTTTCTTTTTCTAAGAACATATATGATACTTGACTAAAAGCTTGCAAATTTATTGCTACTTTAAATAGTAAAAAAATAAAACGATGGTGTTATTTTTTACAATATTTTTCTTGTCCTCTAAAACATACATTATTCTTCTATAGTTTTCCCAATTCTAATATAACCTAACACCGTGAGATTTACAAATTGCAAAAGAAAATTAAGTGGCTATAAAATCTTATAGGGGTTATAACATCTGTTTAGGGGTTAATTTCAATGAAGATACCCTTTTCTCTGTAAAGTACTTATTTTACTTATTTATAATTTATTATTTTATTTTATTTTTTCTCTTTTAGTTTTTGGGCCACAGCAGGCAGTGCTAGTGCTGGTGCTCAGGGGTTACACCTGGCAGGCTTGAGGGACTATATGGGATGCGACGGATTGAACCCAGGTTAGCCACATAAAAGCGACTTGCCCTCTGTGCTATTGTTCCAGCCCCTCTGTAAAACATCTTGGTCCTAGTAACCTGAGAGGTTATGAGTTAATAACAGGAGGTTCATGTCTTTTATACTTAATAGATTCAGCATGTATTATTACTAATAATTTAAGCTATAATTTATGAGTACATGTTAAATTTCTGGCTTATACAACATTATTCCTGTGGCTTTCAACATATTATGCCAGCAAAATAATTTTTCAAACCTTGTAGGGGTGTTCAATACCTATAATTAAGTAAAAGAGAAGTTGTCAGTTAAGTAAGAAGTCTGATGGAGTTATCAGGGCTACACTGGGCCTGTGCAGTTATGCTAGTCTGAGAAAAACTTTATAAAGTCTTAACAAGGTGCAACTGTACTCATTATTCAGATTTTTAAGATGTACCCGGAAAACTACAATATACAGGGCCATGGATTCAGTACAGGGCCAGATTCCATCCTAGGTGATATGAAACCTCTCACCCATCACTGTGTGTATACCTGGAAGAACCAAGAGCACTTTCAGGAATGGTAATGATCAATCTTGGCACTTTAGGGTCTCACAGCACCATATTCCCATGGATTCTTGCACTACAGTGCCATACTGATTGGCTGAGTATATTCAGAAGTGGCCCCTAGGATCTCTGAGATTTCTTGGGAGGCCCAAGAGAAAAATAAATTAAAAAACAAAAAATAAAACAAAGGTCAAATTTCAGCTTTTTCCTTTTATCTTTCTAAGTCAAAATCTTTATTTCTATACCATGTGACTTCTCCATGAAAAAGGAAAATACTTTCTTTCACAGTTTATAATATATGGGTAATATATTTTATATGTAATTACAATTTCATGGGGGCCCGAGCGGTGGCGCTGGAGGTAAGGTGCCTTCGAACCTAGGACCGACCGCGGTTCGAAACCCCGGTTTGAACGGTTCCCCGTGCCTGCCAGGAGCGACTTCTGAGCGCATAGCCAGGAGTAATCCCTGAGCGTCACCGGGTGTGACCCAAAAACCAAAAACAAACAAACAAACAAACAAAAAAAAACAATTTCATAATAGATGAAGACAGGAGACCTATGATTAACTACTATACATATATATACATATATATATATATATATCCTGTTTCATCCAAGTGTTTTTTTAAATTCCTGGAATTCTATTCTTCAATTTCTCAGGAATTCCTTTACTATTTAGAACATTCATAACTTTTAATTCTTTATAATTTAATACTTTAATTCATAATACTTTATAATTTAATACTTTAATTCATAAATCCTTGCTCTGAAATAGAATTTAAATGGTATTCTAAATATTAAGTTAACTGTAGGATGTTAACTTGTTATGAACATTTTCGACATACATTGTAGGATTAGAATCAAGATCATTTTAACAAATGAATAAAATGCTTTAGAAATGAAATAATACTTTGTCCAAACTATTCAATTGGCAAAGTTCATAGAAACTTAAAAAGTAGAAATTTGTCTGGAATATCTTTCAGTTTTTCTATGAACAAGTATAACTTTACAAAAAAACTTTTCTCTAAAAAAAAAAAAACAAGTATAAACTAGAAATTTGTTTGGGCTGTCTTTCAGTGTTTCTATGAATAAGCATATCTTCACAAAAACAAACTTTTCTCTAAAAAAAACAAACAAAAATATGTGACTATTTTTATCGTTTTTTAATAAAATCTTCACCATTTAGACTTTTAGGTAAACAAGTAAAATTTGCAATAAGAATGTCTCAGGTACAATATATATAAATGACAGTTTCACAAAGTATACTGTTCAAATATTTCTGTGTATCTAGTGGTCAAGTTTATTTACACATTTAATAAGTATTTTACTGTAGGGGATGGAGACAGAGCATGATACAAATTAGACAAACATTCTTACTTACATCCTAGTAGGGCATAAATGTTCCCTTCATATGCTTGGAAAAAAACTGACATGCATCCAATACTTTTCTCTTAAAGGAACCAAAGAGAACATAGAGTGCATCAGACATTATTGTTGCAGAGACTGAGGCTGATTTAGAGTTATGAGATATGGTGTAGGAATTTTATTTTAGAGACTTAAAAACTGAAACAAAATGCAATATGAAGAATGGTTGAGCTTCAATATTTTTAAAGATGGGAATCGGGGAGAGGTAGAGTTCTAGACTGACCAACAAAAGAGGGGCTTAGGGATAATCAATGCTACTCAGAGAGTGGTACCCACAGAAGATGATGCAGGAAGAATACTGAATGGCTCATTGAAAGAGCCAGTATTCATTCCTTAAAGCAAAGGGAACAGTTGCGGGATTCTGAGGTGGCTCTAAGGGAATCATGTTTGTGGATGAGGCATATGTATGCATTTGTGCAAAGTTAGGACTTTCAATTGGAAAAGTATGAAATGCATGGAAATCTGTAAAAATCTGATGACTAAGATGCAACATTGGCATGATCAAAAGGAAGAGTTGAAGTCAAAGGAAACTTCGGCCATATGAGGCTATGTGATCTTTTAGTTCATTTTAATATTTTTGGTTTTTGGGCCACATCAGACAGTGCTCAGGGGATTTCCCATAGTGGCACGTGGAGACTCATATGCAAGGTACTGGGGATTAGTTGAATGTAAGATAAATCCTGCTATGCAATCACTCAGGCTCTTTTGTTCCTATTTAACACTGATGTTCCTTCATATCCTTGTGAGCAAGTAGAATGGGTAGAGCAAAGATCAGATTCTGTAGGTTGGTAAGTACCAGAATGGCTCACTGGGGATTGGACACTAAGATTGCTTAGAGTCATAAATAATTAATTTTAGACTACAAGTAGTCTATTTCTGAGGAGATGCCATTTGTGTAGCCTTTACATTAAAGATTTTAGATCTAATCTCATCACTAATAAAAATTTGTAGTTGCCCATTTAAGGAAATGCTCATGCCATTCGTACTGGGCCCAGATGCATTTGGTCTTTCAGTAATTCTGTGGGTTTCATCAGGAAACTGAGAGGATGGGATGAATCAGGTTGACATACTCTCAGGTCCAATTATTGCTATGATTCAGCAAATGATTCTGATATAAATTCAATACAGAATTTAATAACGCCTATGCAGAAAATTAGTAAGATGTGACACCTGAGAGCTTTTTTTTTTTAACTAAAAATGTAGACAGTACTGGGTATGAGATATGACACCATCAAATTATTTCAGAATATACTGTATAGAATTTAAGAGATTTTTCTTAGAGAAAGTAGAGTATGATTAATTGAAGTTACCGTAATTCTATTCTAAATTAATATTACTTCTATAAAATTTAAAACTATATCAATAAGAATAATGTGCTTTTTTCTTTCATTTTTGGGTTACATTAGTGGCACTCAGGGGTTACTCCTGGCTCTATGTTAAGAAATTGTTCCTGGGGGCCCATGAGATAGCATGGAGGTAAGGTGTTTGCCTTTCATGCAAAAGGTCATCGGTTCGATTCCCGGTGCCCCATATGGTCCCCCGTGCCTGCCAGGAGCAATTTCTGAGCATGGAGCCAGGAGTAACCCCTGAGCACTGCTGGGTGTGACCCCCCCCAAAACAAACAAACAAACAAAAAAAAAAGAAATTATTCCTGGCAAGCTTGAGGACCATATGGGATGCTGGATTCAAACTACCATCTGTCCTGGATCTGCTATGTGGAAGTCAAATACCCTACCGCTGTGTAATCCCTCCGGCCCCCAGCCAATAAGAATAATATATTTTAAATGACTTAGAGCAACTTTAAAATTTAGACATCAAGAAATAATAAGTATTGCTAAGACTAGTTTTATAATATTTTATAAAATGTTATTGTAGAATTGTAATTCCCTGTCATAAAAATAAAATAAATTATTGGAGATTACAAGATAATAAATTAGATTATAAACAAATAATTAACATGCAAAAAATACAAAAAATAAACCCTTAAACTTGGGGTCAGACTGATATTCGATACTTAGGGCTTGCATGGAGAAGATCCAGGTTCAATGTCCAACACCCCTATTGTTCCCTGAACCTGCAGAACCAAGAGTAAGGCCTGAGCACTGTTGGGTGTGACCCAAAATCAGAACAAAAGTTATTAAAAATATTCATCTATTATGAATTTTTTTGGTTAATTTACTTTTTTTTTATTTTGGGCTACACCTGGTTTTGCTCAGGGATTACTCCTGGCTATGCACTCAGAAATCGCTCCTGGCTTGGGGCACCGTATGAGATGCCAGGGGTCAAATTGCAGTCCATTCTGGGTCAGCCATGTGTAAGGCAAATGCCCCACCACTATGCAATCCCCTAGCCCCTGGTTAATTTACTATTTTACAAAAATTTCTTCCCTATGAAAAATAAAACTTAAAAGTACTGTACAATAAAATTTTAGTATACCTGAATTCCAAACAGCAAAGAAGCTAAAATACTCTGAGACGTAAAAGTACATTGTGAAGAACTAAATTTTAAAAGTTTAAAATTAAGGACCAAGTTAGGAGGTGTCCTTGAGCACTGATGGGTGTGATCCTTTCAAAACAACAAATCACTGTGAATAAAAGCAATTGGTTCTGCATATAGGCTTCAGTTTATTAAACTGCATTGGTTAGAATAAGTACTTATAAGAATAATTACCTATCGGTAGGAATTCATCTTGGTATTAAAAATAATTTTGTGGGGCCCGGGAGATAGCATGGAGGTAAGGCGCTTGCCTTTCATGCAAAAGATCATCGGTTCGAATCCCGGTGCCCCATATGGTCCCCCGTGCCTGCCAGGAGCAATTTCTGAGCATGGAGCCAGGAGTGACCCCTGAGCACTGCCGGGTGTGACCCCCCCAAAAAATAATTTTGTTTGGGTCAGGGAGATAGTACAGTGGATAGGGAGTTTGCCTTACACATAGATGGCATGGCTTAGACCCTCATCATTTCATATGGTTCCCTGCGTACTGCCACGAGTAATTCCTGTGTAAAGAGCCAGGAGTAGCCCCGGAGCAATGTTGAATGTGACCCAAAAGACAAACAAAAATGCCACAGAATTTGTTAGTCAGTTTGGGGAGTTTTAAAAGTTGCCTTTTTCTTTTTAAACGATTATTATGTGACATTAGCTGGTAGTATACACTGTTTCTCAAAGTTCCATCTGGTAATGTTTCTGATTTCCTTTATGAGCTTTTAGTTACTTTCAAATAGAATAAATACCCCAAGAATCATATCAGGCTGAGAGGTATTGTATATTTTTTGTCTATAATAATGAGTTTATAAAATGACAAAGTTAAATGAGAAAGCAAGTGAAATAATAAAACTATGATCTCTAATGACTCTTAGATTACCGATTCAGTGAGATTTTAAGTGGAACTACATGGCTGAATTTTGAATTGTGAGCAGGTGTTTATGTGCGCAGAGTTTTCCTTGATCAAAACACAGTTATGCTATGAAATCCCTATACACTACTTCGATTGTTTCCCATACTCAGAACATAATCAAATTCAGATCACTGAAGTTTTATCCACATGTCTCCAGAATATCCCGATCTTTTCTGTGAACCATTTGAGTGAGTTAAAATTGCTCCCAAAGGTAGTAATCACAGATATAGTTTAATAAGTGATGTACATATAATATGTATTACTATAGATATGCATATTTAATTTACATAACATACTTTTGAGTTCTTGTCAAAGACATTAGCTGCTTATCAACAATTCAATACATTTAGTTAAGAAAAAGATGTAGAGAAGAGGAATTTAGTTTTTCTCAATCTACTTCTAACTCTTAAAAGAATTTCAGCTTCTTTCTGCTTTTTAGAATTCAGGTATGCTAACATTTTATTGTAAAGCACTCTTAAATTTTACTTTTCTTAGGGAAGAAATTTTTGTATAATAGTAAATTAACCAAAACCAAGAAGAAATTCATAATAGATGAATATTTTATGAACTTTTGCTTACGATGTATTTCCAGTGCCTAGAACTATCTATTCAATGACCAATTTACAAATCAATATTAATAAAATACCTACATATTTAATCAATATGCAGTTAAATTTGTGACAAGATTGCAGCTTTTTAAAATGTTCCTTTTCTGATATATTTCATCACAACTGATTGACAAAGCTGATAACCAAGATTCTCCAAAGTGAAAAGCAAAAATTAGGCCTCTTTTTTGATACAATGCCAAAGGTTACGGAAATGAAAAATATTTTCATATATTAAATTAATGTGTTATATTCACAGAGGTTAACATTATTTTAGAGTAGATGTTCTGTACTTGATTTTAGGCAAATCACATCAGTTGAGGAATCAGAGAAGTAGTAATCTAAAAACAAGAATATTTCTTCCTTAGAGTTAATTAAGTCTCACAAATCAACACCATGATAGCCATTCCCTGTAAATAGCAATGTTTTTTTTTTCATTCACACAAGATCCTAGAGTAATTTGGAAAATTACTCTCTACTTTTCTAAAAACTTCTTTTCTGGGGTGGGGGGGGTGAGGGCACACCCAGTGATGCTCGGGTCATTCCTAGCTATGTGCTTTGAAATTGCTCCTGGCTAGGGGGACCATATGGCACACCAGGGATCTAACCAAGGTCCGTCTTTGATCTGCTGCATGCAATACAAACACCCTACCTCTTTGCTATCTCTCTGATCCTCTCTTCTGAAACTACATTTCACTCAAATACTGTTATATTCTAATATAATAGCACAGATAAACCCTGAGCATTCACAAACGAGTAAGTAGGCAACATTAGATGTGAGTTTATTTTAAAGATGAAGCCAAACTATTTAACAAATAATTAAAACAAATAAGTCTAGCTACAGAAATAAATATTTAAGCAGTTTGAGACAAGGACAGCCTTATTTAAGACTTGGCTAACAGTTTAGCCTCAGAGTTTCAGAGGTTGATTCCCATTCTCACAGATAAAGGATTTCAAAGTGAAAATCCTCACCAAGTTCTCTCTGCATGTATTGAACTACAAAGGAAAATCTAGGTGGGATGAATAATATCTATACTAATTATTAGGTAGTCTTTATGCCCCAGGCATTGTACTAAGTGTGAAGACACAATGGAAGTAGAAAGATAGACACATATGGAGATAACACAGGTAACAAACAGACATAGATAGACCATCAATTATATCTTTGGTGAGGGCAATTAATAGTTTGCATTATAATTATTTGTTTACTGAGATGCCTTTCCTCCAAAGACCATGAATCCCTTGTGGACACTGTCATATTGGTGCATGTGTCCCCAGCAACACCTCAGGCTCCTTCCCCATGGTAGGCTTCCATAAAGGCCTCTTGAACTAATGAACACCTGAACCAACTATCTGTACAGTATCTCTCAAGTCAATTACTATTTCTTTGCCTCAAAGTGTTTTCAATCTTCCTGGGCTCTTTAGATCTGCTAAATTAAAAATATGATTAGCTTTTCCAACTCTCATACTAAATAACTGATCTCGATATGCTGTAGTTATAGGGATAATGGAGCCTCTTTTTTCTTGTCTGTGGTTAAATTTTTCCCTGGTTCCTGACACTAATCAATTCTGGAATCACAAAATATTTTGAATATAAAAATATCAGTGACATAGTGAAAGTTCAATTTAACCAATTCAAAACTTGAGATGAACAACCTAAGCACTAGCAAATTTAGTCTACTGTGTAAGAATTAAAATCTCCTGTTTAACCATTCTCATTCCATCTCTCTTACCAAGAGATAAACAAATACTAAATTTAATGTGCATCTTTCCTGTACCAAAAGATCAAAGTTTACAGTAGAATTGAAGGAAATTTATAATGAGTTTATTCTGGAGAAATATGATCTCACTCTTAAAGTCTCATTTATATCCTGGATGATTATAACTGACCCCCCAAGGAATAAGGTTTCTAGGCAACTCCAGTGCCCACAGAGAATGACCAAAAGACCATGTGACAAGCTAGTAGCTACTGAAGCAGAAATATCATAGAGACTAGTCATCGCCTCTTCATTTGAGATCTTAAGCCAAAAGATGGTGACATTACAGTCTAGCAAGGAGTAGTAGAATGCCATGGTTATAAGTAATAGCAAGAGAGCTGTTTTTTTTATGACTTAGGTACTTATGAAACCAATTTATATCAGTCATCTCATCTATGAAATCAAAATGACAATGAAATCAATTTTAAGGAACTGTTCTTCATTGACTTTAGTTCAGCTGTTTAGGAGAATATCAGGTTTAAATGCAATATAAGTGCTAATTTTTATTTAGACACAATTTTGCAAAAGAGAGTTACCATCTCCAGGAAACTATCAAAGGCATATATCTCCTTGAAAAAGAAAGCATATCTTTGTAGTATCCTTAACAGTAGAGTTCTGAATTCTACAGAGACTCTACAAATGGTCTCAACTTTCTGTTTATTTTTTCTGTTTATATTTTTGATGACCTTACCTTTTGGACCAACTACTACATACCCATCAGATTAGTTAGCACTGTGTGGCCACAGCTTGAGGAAGTCAAGATAGGACACATACTGGGGCCACAATAATAGTACAATGGGCAGAGCTTTTTGTCTTGCACATGGCTGGCCTGACATCCCATATGGCCCCCCAGAACCACCAGGAGTAACTCTTGAATACAGCTAGGAGTATCCTGAGTACTGCTGAGTATGAACCAACCCATCCCCCAATAATTAAAATAAAAGGGTCACATATCAAACATACAACTGAACTGAAATTTGACCAAATACAGGTTCTTTTTACTTGCTCCCAACAAAATGTTGAATCACTTTGAACCCTGACTCTGTTATCTGCAATTAAGGGCAGTGGCATCTGTTCTTTCTTTTTCATGCTGTTGTGAGATAAAACAAAAGCACTTCTATAAACCCTATGAGCGCTGAAACTTCCTCTGAATAGAAGTGTTCATGATACTGGCACTTTTGCTCAACTGATGAGAGCTAGAGGCTAGAGATTCACTTAGAGTCATTCCCATGTTGATCCAGAACAGGGCTGAATACTGAATCCGGGAAGCAATGTGACAAAAAGCTTAGGGAGACACTTCCTTAATCATAATTTCCTTCAGATGGGCTGAATATAAACCTCTTGCAATTAATGACTGGATTAAAAAAATTCTAAATTTAGAATTGTTCGTTGGAAAACCAAGAAGACACCAACATTCTTTTCTGAGTCACTGAACTATTTTTTCTCCCTCAGAGATAAAATGAAGAGAGAAGTAAAAAACGTGCCACCCTCCTCATAAATTGTCTGGATGCCTAGACACCACGGTGACAGAATTCATATAAACAATCTAACGTAAGAGGTCAGATTTGGGACCTCACTGAGCAGTGCAAGGGAGGCTGGTCAATTGCTGACCACACTCAAAGTAGGAAATCAAAGACTCATGTTAAACTGTCCAGTCAAAACCCTCAATCCAGAACACTTCTGCTATCATAACCAATGATATTTAATGTGTCATTAACTGCACACTGCCAATTACTCAAAACAATTTCATTAATTAAAAGTCACTGCAAATAATAAATTTCTATCTCCTTTATTTCAGAGGAGGTAGTTTCTCTTAACAAATTAAAATTTACTAAAATAAAAAGAAATAAAATATTCAATAATAGCTATAAAGTACACACTTTAGACTTTGTTCCAAGGCTAATATTTTACTAACACACATAGTATAACAAATATAACAATGAAATAAATTATATCCATATTTCCATAAATTAGCTTATAGCTTGATTTCTAAGTGTCTCTCAACAACCTGGCAGGTTAAATATTAAAATTGCTTGCATATGCTTAATAGTTCACCTCCTTCCATTTATATAGTTAGCACCCACCAACAGTTTATTATAAAAATTAAAATAACCAAATGGATGTGCTGATCTGATTTTTGTACATCAGAGTCAGATAAGTCATTACTCTCCAATTAATCAAACAGTGAAAGTAAGGAAAAGAGCACTAATTTTCTTATTTTTAAACGAATTTCCTGTTTAGAAAATTACAATGCCACAGTATATGATCTAAATGTTTCTACCAGTTGGAACATATATAAATGTTTTCAGTTGAAAGTCAAATGGACTATTTTGGTATTCTCCTGGTTAGAGTTCTATACAAAATACTAGCATATACACTCTAGCGCTCTATACTTCATTTATCATATGCAGTAACTCTTAAATAAAATCTAATAAGAAAATTTAAGAATTATAATGGTGGACTAACATCGAAATTGCAATATAATTGCACATCAACTATTAGGGATCCAATTGAATCCTGATCAAGACATTTATTATTTGTTGCTTGTTTGACAAGAGCATAGTACTTTCAATGATATTTTTATATGATATAAAAGGTTAGGTTTGAAAAATTAGCATTACAAATGTCACATTTACTTCCAGCAGGAAATGTGCAACAGTATGTGACAATACTGAATAAAATGTTTAAACATGTTTTCCTTTTGTTTTACTTTACTCATTTTTGTAATACAACACTGGTTACTGGAAAATGCCTTACAGCTTTATTCAAAACACATGTTCAAAGATTTGAATGAAAAACTTTGACTCTCTCTGGAACATCTAACCGATATATCATTTGTGTGCTTTAAATTTTTTTCTTACTGTCAGGAACACTTTTATGTCTTTAAGATTTATTTAAACTAGTTTATTATATAATGAAGCTTGTCAGATCATAGGAACAAAGTCAAACAAGATGTGCTATATCAAAGTATAACATTTAACATATAGATTTAAGTATACATATCAAATACAATGCAATCAAGCACAGTTTAATCTGAAAATGCAAATGTTTCAGATTATTAAAGCCACATCTGTCCTTTGAAGCACAATTTAGACTGTTTATCAAAAAGCTACATGTAATTATTCTCTCCCACCCTAGCCTTTGTAACAACAGATTTCTATCCTGAAGAACTTTTTTCAATTTCACTTTGGAGTTGGGGTTTTAAGGACATAACCACTAAAAAGTATCAGAACAAAGAAGGAAAATTAAATATCTTTACAATGTGTCTTATAGTTACTCCACTTTGTGGGTAATATGGGATAATATTTCAAAAGGTATTTCTCCTAGAGTTTAAGAAAAAGTCTTTTCGATGTCAATTCAAAATAAAAAAGGTGTGCTTAAATATTATTAATTTTTTCAATATAAAGCTTTATATATACATTTCACTGTCTTTGTGTTGGCCAGTAGGAACCAACAGAGATAGTTAAATGAGTAAAGAGTCTATCATATAAAAGAATTAGGGTAGAGCTTTGAGATTTAAGGCTTTGAAGTTCTCACATATTTATACAAAACTCTCTAATTTGTTCTTTTAAATACATCCACAGAGACACATGTAGAAAATATATTTTGTATTATATATAAAATACTATATATGTATATATACAGACATACTCATGAAGAAGAAAGGCCATACAAATCATCCTCAGTTATATATATTTTCTGAATATCAGTGGATAAAATAAATGGGTTGTTCTGAAGCTGATAATAGAGCAGACCTAATTTCTATGCAAAGAAATGATCTTATTACTCCTATTATATAAGATCTCTTATTACGTAAGATCTTAGGATAGATTTACAAAATCTCCTTAAAGAGCTTTAATTTAGCTTCAATAATAAGGGATCACAGACACTATAGGCTTGCCATTAAAAATATGCTTTACAAAGTTAAATGCAGTTGCTCTTATCTTGAATACAGCTGAAAACTTAAGTACGTGCCTTAAAATTCAACACATATTGAGAAATTACATGGAAACAGGAGATTCCTGGCTTGTGACTAGTGTCATCTCTAGAAATGCAAGTAGATCCTAACAGAGGAACAAACTCTGCTTAGGTATTCACAGTCAATCCATCACCCACAAATATGAAAGCACCTTAATCTATACATTATCTTTCCAACTGCTTAAGACTTTAGTTAGAAATCCTAACGAAAGTTTAGTATTCAACGGGGAGGATGTAAATGTAATTGACTTAAGTTTTCTAAAGTGTACTTAGTTAAACATTTGGGATGCCATTGGCAAGTGAAACATCAGTACTAGAAGCCAGTGCTAGTTCTATTTCTTTTTCAAGAAAATGGTGTCAAGTAATTTAAATGGTTAAAAGTAAGACATATTTCTGTAATATCATGAAAGTTATGCCATATTCAGAAAAGGAAATGGTTGACAAAGGTCATGAAGAAAAATGCTTTATTGCCTTTTCTCAATGGTTGGAAAGTTCAACAATTCTTCTGAAATCCTCCTATAAACTCTAAAACTCATTAAGAGTTTCAAAAGAAATGCAACTTTGTTTCAACACAAGACACAATTAGTAGGCTGAAGAGCTTACGACCTAGGATATAGCTGAAGTCAGAAACCCCTCTTAGAGGCTGGTGATAGATTTAGCTTTGCAGAAGATAAAATGGTCAGCGGCTCAACAGGATGAAAGCAGAGGCAGCGGGCTCTAGCGCATTTACAGGCAGTGGAGTAGTTAGTGACTGCTCAGAGGTTCTCTCCCATTTCACAAATGCCCAAAGGCACTTCTACAGTGGAACATCTTTGCAATGCTAAAAATAAAGCCATAAAGTTTGATTCCTTCACTTTCACAATATTTTGACAGATTCTTCCAATTTTAATTTCCTCTTTGTAATCTAGTATGATTTGCATTATGTTACCCAGGCTTCCTTTTACCATTAAAAAAAAAGTTCCTCTCCAGAGAACTACTCTGAAATTATGCACGACTTGAATAGCTTTCCCCTCCAAACGGAATAAAAATCATTTGCTCGTGTAATCTTATCCTGTAATGGTGAGAAAGATCTCAACATGGAACTATATGCAAAGCCAGGTTGGAATTTCCTTAGAGAAAGTTTGAATATTGTTCCCACAACAGGTTATTCCTTCCCCGAATCAATTTTATATAAATGAAATGACCAGAGCCAATTAATTGAAGCTTTGAAGTAATTACAAAATGGGTTATCACATGAAAGGAAGCACTAGCCCTCAGAAACAATGCTTAAGGGTCTACCCCTCTGCCCTTAAAAGCAAAGAGAAAAATCCATACATTGCTCTTTACAAAGTTAGTAGCAGGTCTGCAGAGAGGATTCTTTTTAGAAAGGAAGGGAAGGGATCCACCTTTAAGTATTCTTTCAATACACAAATAGACCCTATTTATTCTGACCTTTCTTTGATCTAAGTGGATTATGTGTATCCAGGAACTGAGAAGAAAAATAAAAGGCTTGAGAAAGAAGGTACTAGGTTTTTGGGGTGTAGCTCAGACTTTGAAAATGATATTACAGATAAGAAAGGAAATAAACACAATAATGAGAACTAGTAAACAAGAAAGTCCATCAGAGAAGTGAGAGCCACATTCAACTATAGTCCTACCATTTCTTATCAGTATACTCTACTCAATATGTGAGCAACCTCCAGTTTAAAGAAAAACTTAGTGGCATCATTCCCTCCTTGGGCTCCTTCCTCTGGCTGAAAGAACTCTTGATAACCCTGAGTGCATGAAGAGAGATGTTCTCTCTATTATAGGACACTATTATATTTTGGACACAGAGAATGAGTCAGCTTTGCCCCATGCTCTCTTACCTACCTACAGAAAGTCCCCAGAAAGATTCCACCACTTCCTGTTAAGACAGACACATTTCATTGAAAAGTGGCCAACCGGAGCACTGTTTTTGTTCCTGTTTGAATTGCCAAAATGCTAAAGTAACAGAATTAAGGTAACTATAACTCAAGATCCATATCCATATATATATACACATAAATATACTCCCAATTCATGTTGTTAAATAATCAACTTTCAATTATCTTCAGAGGATCAGATGACTTCCAGTTTACTTTTGACAAATCATCCATTTTATTGTTTCTGACACTGTTACTGACTCGATTTAAATTAAACATTTATTTACATAAAAGGGGCTATTTGCTTAATCTAATCCAGGATTTGGGTTGGGAGAAATAAATGCTTTAGAGATAAAAATAATTTCCCTTGCACATTTGAACAAGCAAACAGTACTTCGGAACCAGTGCTGACTTCTAGAATAAATTGAAAGTATGGAAAAAAATGATTAGGACAGAGTGAAAAGAGTAATAGCATTTCTAGCATTTCTTGAGCAACATTTTGTGAGCAGCATATTAACATATTTTGTGTGTTCTAGTTATAAGAAATTTCAGATTATCTACACTCCCACTGAACAACTAAAAGCAAAAACTTTCCAAAACTAAAAATAAATTATTTTGAAAAAATTTTATACTTCTCAGGACCACAACATTAAAATAGTGTAAATCCATTTTAGTCTGCTAGGACATCACTTTACATAACAGAAGTCAAAGTTAAATATTACATTCCCCCTACCCAGGCCCAGATATGTAAGCATAAAAAGATAAATGAGCTATCACTGAACTCACAGTGCATTCTGGAAAGAGATCATTACTTGTCTATTGAAAATTATCACACTTTCGAACACACACATCCATACTCACACATCCCAAACAAAACTCCCAATTGACAAGATAAAACAGTGTGAAGTGGCCCAAGATTCTTATTCACTATTACATAACAGGCTCCTTGATCTGCAATATGCTTGGCAGCAAGAGCAAGAACAGATATTGTGCAAGTCACAAATTAACTGGAACGTCACTAACTGGTGTTAAAGACAGTTCCTAGCGTTGTCTTTAGCAAACTGGTTGTTTGAGGAGGAAAAAATCTAGTTTACCCTTTGCCCATAATATCCTAATGAACATAGCCATAATCATATTATCATTTTTTTATTCTGAAGAATAGCAATGGGTTCTACTCAGGGTTTTGTTTTTTCTTAAGTGTACCACAATACCACATCAATATCACCAACTGGCTATAGCCATAACACAGACCCTTTGAAAACTTCTGGAAATATAAACCTCTCATCAATTTCATAAATGGCAATTAATGAAATCAAGTTGTGCATTTCCACAGCTAGCCTGATTATGCTATGGTACTGACAACATGACTTTATCTATGACTAGGTAACAAGGAGAGGGCTTTGAGGTGGGGAGGGGCACACCCAGCAATGCTTAGTACTAATTTCCAGCTCTACTCTGCACCCAGGAAAGACTCATGGCAATATTAAGGAACAGTGTCTGTAGTTTGGGAATCAAACCTGTGATGGCTGAGGGCAAAACCAGTGCCCTACCCGCTGTATTGTCTCTCTTGAAAGGCAAGGATCAGATTTTTTTTGTTTTTTTTTTTTTTGTTTTTGGGCCACACCTGGTGACGCTCAGGGGTTACTCCTGGCTATTTGCTCAGAAGTCGCTCCTGGCAGGCACAGCGGACCATATGGGGAACCGGGGGATCGAACCGTGGTCCGTCCTAGGTTTGCGCAGGCACCTTTTCTCCAGCGCCACCGCCCGGCCCAAAGGATCAGATTTTAAAAGAGTGCATCGTTTTGGTTTTTGCTTACCTAAGCAAAAGAAATACAGCTTCTCATTCACGTGCTTGATTTCCTAGCAGTTTTATTTCTTTTGCCAGGGATCATTCCATGGATTAGCAATCTTAAATCATCCTTGCTTTCCTTTTTTTTTTGGTTTTTGGGCCACACCCGGTGACGCTCAGGGGTTACTCCTGGCTATGCGCTCAGAAGTCGCTCCTGGCTTGGGGGACCATATGGGAAACCGGGGGATCGAGCCGGGGTCCATCCTAGGCTAGCGCAGGCAAGGCAGGCACCTTACTGCAAGCGCCACCGCCCGGCCCCTCATCCTTGCTTTCTAAACTCAGTTTATTTTCCATTATTTGACTAAAATGAAAATAATAACAAAATTAAAGAAATTTAAATTCACATATGGTATTATTTTTCGCAAAAAGATAACCTAAATGATGAATGTTACATAAAAAGTCAGGAATATTAAGAACTGTGTATCTGGGAGAAGGCATCAGTTCTTTATATTTTAATTATTTAATTTTGTTGTCAATATAATTTTACAAAACTCTGGTTTTAAGATATACCAGGGGCCAGAGAGATAGCATGGAGGTAGGATGTTCGCCTGGCATGTAAAAGTATAGTGGTTCGAATCCCAGAATCTCATATGGCTCCCCGAGCCTGATAGGAGCGATTTCTGAGCATAGAGCCAGGAGTAACCCCTGAGAGTTGCCAGATGTGACCCAAAAAACAAACAAACAAAAAATCATATACCAGTCACAGAAATGGAACACTCTCCTTAATTATAATAACAACAAGGTATATCATTTAAAAATAATGATTAGGAAACAAAAGTATAACCTAGTAGTAGGTTGCTGGTATATTAAAGTTAATGACTGGTATCTATAAACCTAAGGCAAACTGAAGATGAGAAAATGCCTTCCAAGTTTTACTCCTCAGCATTTCATTCTGTATTTAAGATGTCATTGATTAACATCACATTAGCTGAAATAGTCTGTCGATTTCCATGTTTCTGATTATTCCTGGGCAGTCTCTGCTTTAAATGAGCACAACAATTGCCTGCACAAAATAAAATTTCACTTCTGTGAAGAAAGCAAAAGTCACCTAAGAGATATGACAGACTTGTGCCCTAGCTAAAAAGTTCTAGTGCATTTGTTTGCAAAGCAAATTCAGCTTCCTTGGAAGTCAAGTTAGTCAAATGTTTTAATTCTTCTCACTCTCATCAGACATCAAGGACACCCACTACATATCATTTTGTTTTCACTCACTCTATAAGAAATTTCAAAAAAGTTAGAAAAAAATCCAAGCATCTATAATGAAGGCAATTCAAGGCAATGTCTGAACTTTCACTTATTAATAAGCTTGATGCTTATTTCAATTAGTGCTATCTATCACACCTAAGAGCAGCTACCCAGTTAAAACAACTCCCTTCTGAAGTATATGAATTACTGTTTTATGACTCGGGTTCCTATTATCTGAGCTGTATAAGCAACAGCTGTAAAACTGTGGCATTTCCCAGCACAAAGAAGCAGTTTATGTTATGTGTGATTCATGTAAGTTGCATTAATATTTAGAGGAGTGGTCTAAAATAAACCATGTGTGTGTTCCAACTTCATGCCCCAAGGAAACATTTCAATTTTTAGAACTAGAAATAAGTCTTTTTTAAAAGAGACAAGCAAAACTTTCCACGAGGTGAATTTCAAGATCACTCAAATCAGGAGTGGTAAATCCAAATAAGAATGACTCCAGGTTGAGATGAAGTCACCTGTTATGCACATTTTGGTAACCATAACATGCAGGGGAAAATTCCCTTTTATGCTATCTGTGCATTTATTTCCCTGTCAGCTTTCAAATAAAGAATTTTTACATAATTTGGCCATGTGAGCTGCTAGAAATGAGTTTGTAATATTTACTAAAAATTCTTCACTCTCAATTGACTTGAAACTCTTTTGAATTTATATAAACGATGACAGAAAAATATAGTGCATTTCCATCACCCACTTTGCAATCAAAATGACATGAGAATTTCAGGTGATTTTATTTTTAGGACTATCAATAAATGCACTGAGTGATGTCAACATAATCAGGGATTGAAGGAAGGAAAGCATGCAAAAAGAAAAAACACCACAGTCTACAGAAGTTCTTTATTTGGCGAGTTGTACTACAGACTCTCCATGACTTTTCTCTCAGATGAACAGCCTAAGATAGATAGGTACATTTTTATGGCTTTGAGAGGGAAGTAAAAAGCTATTATTTCTTTTCATTGATAGTGGTATAAAGGAGAGATTTAAACTGGAGATTGTGAGAGAGACAATTATTTAAGGTATTACAAACTAACAAGCATAGTTTTCAGTTATAAAACTATTAGGAAATGTAAAATATTTATGTCATCTATCGATGGGAAGCCAAGGCATACTTTCTATTTCAAATCTGAAAATTAACAAAGTTCAAACAAGTAGAGTAGAGAGTAGTATGCGTGATTAAAGACACATAACGTTTTCCCATCTGTTAGAAAAATTATGCTCAGAGGTAGGAAAGAGCATAATAGAATAAGCACTTTGGTCATCAAGAAAATAAATAAATAAATGATTTTTCTAAAATTCAAGTAAAATTAAACTCGAGTTCAATCATTCCTAAACTAAAATAAGGGAAACTGAAGACAATTGCATGTACTACAGGATTTGAAAAATTCTAAATGCACAAAGCTAGGAATGAAAAGACAAATCAGAAAAATGCCTGAATAGTGTTAATAGGGTGCCATTAAAAAAGCATCATTACTATTTAAACTTTTCCTTCTGTGAAACATCAATTTAGTACATATTGGCTAAAGTTAGCAGAAATCTGATTAATAAATAGAGAGAAAATAACAAGTTTTACAATATAGTTTTGGTTTCTGTTTATAAGAAGGAATAAAGAAATATACACAATACATACTTTCTTACCACCTTTCTCATTTTTTTCCTTATGTAACCTAGATCAATTTCTTTCCAAGTAGTTGGAGTCAATCTGAAATATTTTTTGAAATCATCATAAATGCTTAAGCACCTTTAATGACTATACACAAAATAGAAATCCAGTAAAGTTCAGGAAATGGGGGTGGGGGAAAGGCAGTCTTTAAAAAAATATTAGTGCTCAAAATCAGTGCTCAAGACTTCTTGTTTTGCACACAAGGAATCATATGGGGTGCTTGGGATCAAACCAAATAGACAACTTGTAAGACAAGCATCCCACCTTCATCCTCTGGCCCCAAAACTGTTCAGTCCTAACAAAGCATATAAAGTATATGACAAAACGATAAATACACAAACATTATTCTAAGATCACTCCCTGTTTCTATAAGCCAACAGACTTACTATAGCGCAGTGTGAACCTTCATTAAATACCAGGAATAATATATATATATATATATGTATATATATATATGCTAAAAATACTCTATGCAATTACTTAAACTGCCAATTACTACTCTAAATGTGTCACTTACCTCACTCTGGTGTGGAGTTATATATAAACCACCTATTCACATTTAATACCTACACTATGCTCTAGTCTAGAGCTTATAGTTAAATAAATGTGGAATATATAGCAAACAAAGTAGAAAAAGGAAAAAAAGGAGGGAGGAAAGCAGGAGGCCAAAAAAAGGGAAGAAAGGTACAGAGGAGAAGAGAAGGAAAAGGCAAAGACAAAACAAAGTTGCCTATTTCCCATAATAAAATGTATTTTGCTACAAAGGGACATCAGGAAAGCAATTTTTTCCCAACATTTGTTTAAACACAAGAACATATGCATAAACTTGAGCCTGACTAAAAAGCAACACATAAAATTGTTAATAATGAACTCAAATTGCAATTTGCAATTAGCACAATACAATTTTAGATAAGGAATTATTTCACTGGGAAGCACGGGTAGGCTTCCATTCCATAAGTTTGGCCAACTAATCAAGTTTCTATTCAACTCATAGTCTGTGGTGCTTCTTTTGCCTCATACTGTCTATTTTTGAAGAAAATAATATTGTAACAAACAAGTTATTCTAATTAAAAATGCAAGGAAGAGCTAAGCAGAAATTTAGTTTCTGCCCAACCAGCAGCAGAAACTCTTATTTTTATATAGACTTTGCAATTCCAGAACCTCAATATTTGCACAAAATTATGAATTTTCATAAATGTTTGAGATTCAAAAGGACCAACAGAATGAAGCAAATTAGAGAATATTGGGTGCCACAGCTGATACTATGGTGCCCTCAATTTGCATTCCATGTCTTCACAGGAACTATATCCTATGAAGATGCCCATGATATAGAAGTCAACCCTTCCTTTTACATCTGCATGTTTGCCTTTACTTCATATAACACATATATTGCAAACATATGAACTCATCACGTACATATATATTTAATTCTAATCGTTAAAAAATTATCATATCATAAAGTAACTTTAAATGTCATATGGCCTCTGTTAGAGAAACTTATAGTGATATGCAAAGTTAAGACAGTTTATGATTGGTAAGAGTGAAAAAACATTTGAGTGAGTTATGATAGAAATATTTAAGGCATTATTTTTCATTTATAAATATTTAATTTTAAAAAAGGGAGCATAACTGTTGGAAGCTTCTATTGTTTATAATTTATAAATTTCATTTATAATATATAATCATTAAAAAAAAAGCATATAAAAGGGAGCCGGGCGGTGGGGCTGGAGGTAAGGTGCCTGCTGCCTTGCCTGCGCTAGTCTAGGACGGACCATGGTTCGATCCTCCGGTTCCCATATGGTCCCCTGTGCCTGCCAGGAGCGACTTCTGAGCACATAGCCAGGAGTAACCCCTGAGCGTCACTGGGTGTGGCCCAAAAACCAAAAAAAAAGCATATAATATATAATCATTATAATTATAATGTATAATTATAATTTATAATTTATAAAATTGTTTATAATATATTTAAAATAAACATATAAATGTGAGAACACTAAAGAATACAAGTTTTAACTTAAAACTATAGATCTTTCGGTGAGTAGCAGTGTCCTATTAATTTTCAAAAGTACATGATATTTAGCTTTGAAATAATAAGGTTAAATTTCTATCTTGCTGCTATTTACAATCACCTAGAAATACTCCTAAGTCTCTAGCTTCTAGGTGAAGATTTTGTATTTGTCTGTCAACTAATTCCAACCCTTTTCTCCAGTAGGTTATAACGCCTAATACATTAACGAATTGGAAATTAACACAAGATGATGTTCTAACTTTAATTATATTTCAAGTATACTATACTGTAGTACACTGATGATTCATCAGTTTAGATCCAAATTCTTGGAACCAGTACTGGTGTAAGAATCAGCCAACTCAGGCTCAAAGTTCTATGCAAGCTTCTTCCATTTCTGCCTCTTTTGGCTTCCTATATTACATAGCAGAAGCCATAACACAAGAATGTGCCATTTGCTTGGTCAAATAACTAAAACAAAATTAAAGACATCCACTATCTGAGAGATATCATTCTGTATTGGTCTCTCTTACTGACTTCATTCAGGAGGATACTACCCAATCCCTCTAGGTATCAGCAAAATGTATTTATATTTTCTTATGGCTAAGTAGTATCCCATCATGGACATATATCATAGTAACTTTATACAGTTATCTGTTCTTGGACATGGGTTATTTCCATATTTTTGCTAATGTTGATAGCACTACAAGGAATACAATGGTGTCCCATTTGTTTTTGGGCCCTTGGAATTATTTCCAAGAAGTGGAGTAGTAGCATGAAACCTAACAGCATCAGTACTGTAAACCAAGATACAAAAATGTGTGTGTGTGTATGTGTGTGTGTATGTATGCGTGTGTGTGTGTATTGATAAGCTCCATTTTTAGAAGCAGACCAGTAGGAGGCAAATGGGGGTGATGGCATGGACACTGGTGAAGAAATCAGTGTCAAAATGCTATGCCTGAAAACCAATCATGGATAACTTTAAATTTCATGGTGACTAAGTAAAAAATAAAATAAATAAAAACAAAGAGAAAAAACTTATAGGAAATGCAATGTGTTTTCTCATCCTAAAATGGAGCACACATATGTATATATGTACAAATAAATATACATAAATATATATCTCAAAAGAAGTTGAACTTTTTCTTAAGAATTATATTGTCAGGGGCCGGAGAAATAGCACGGAGCTAGAGCATTTGCCTTGCATGCTGAAGGAAGGTGGTTAGAATCCCAGAATCCCATATGGTTCCTGAGCCTGCTAGGAGTGATTTCTGAGTGCAGAACCAGGAGTTACTTCTGAGTGCTGCCGGGTGTGACCAAAAAACAAAACAAAAACAAACAAACAAACAAAAGAATTATATCATCCGTAAAAACTACACATGAACATGCTCTTTTTGTGTATTTTCTTTTATAATGGCATTGATAATCACTAACAGACATGATCATTTTGTGTATTTACTTTTATAATATCATTGCTAATCACTGACAACTAGTACAGTTTATTTTGACTCAGACATATCTATCTACACAGCTATACATGCATAGTCTAGATGTGTCTATATAAAGTTACTTAGCAGAAATCTATCGAAAAGAAGCACTTGGTAAATAGTATCTTTATTAAGAGCTTTATATATTAGAGCTTAACAATAAGATGGCTCTCAGAATGATTATTTTTAGAGTATAATGGGAAAACATTAACTAACATGTTATACTCAGAGTATGAGAAATGTCAACACAAAACATCAACATTTGCTAAAACACGGCTCTACATGTAACCTGATGCCTCTGTAACTGAGGAAAGGCTGATTTTATTTATTTTTTATTTTACCTTTATTTCACTGAGTGCTTTCAAAAATAGAAATCTATCTAGAATATACATCAAGTTGAGAAACAATTGATGGTAATATGTATGGAACTATTTACTGTAAGATGAATTCATAAAAAGCTGCATAAATTAGAAACATTACATACATAAACATCTATTTTAACCCCCATCATTAGCAAGTTTTAAAATAGAAGGCTTCTTGAAAAGATTCCTCTATATACATTTTAATACTTTAATATTATGAACCTCTTCTGAAATGCCAATGTAGCATAATTAGTTAACAAGGCTTATTCGTGTGTGATATTTTTCATGCTAATAATTTCTTTCAGTAGGAACACTAATGTATATGTATTTTAGCCACGAGAATGATGTAATAGAAGTATTAATATTGTAAAAATTATTTTACTAAAAATTAGAAATATTTCAGATAAAATATATTATATTTATTTATGGGAATATATAACATCAGATCTGTCATTTGCATTGTATTTCCACTTGCATTTTATTGTCTGTAATATATTGCAATGATTTTTCAAAGTATCAGTCCTTTTTCTAAGTACCAAATGATGGAACGGATCCTAAATAAGGTGACTGGTAAATGAAATATATACATAATTGACTTATTTTCACCCTTATAAATCAGGAAGTTTAGCTTATAAATAGTGCTTCAAAAGGTTAGTTGCCACTCAGAATTAATGAAACTAAGAGGAAAAGTATGGCAGAGCCAAGTAATATTTTCTCAACACATGGAGTTAAAATTTCCATTTGTTTTAGATTTTTTTGTGGTGCTACCAAAGGGAGCTCATAATTTACTTACCAATCTTCCATTTCTTCTCCCTCAGTCCTTTGATCTTAACCAACTTTGCCATTCTCTCACAATGATACCAAGTGATCACACTACTTAGATTTACTAAAAATTGCCAAGGGTAAGAAGTATTGCTGAAATTGATGTGATGATTGTTTCATTATTCAAACACTAGAGAGCCTCATCAAACTGTACCCCCCAAAAAACCCCAAAAAACTAGGGCATGAAAACTATTATGAGAACTCTATTCATTCAGAATTAGAGCCACAACTTTCACTGTTTAAAGACACTTGGGCCTGTTCACTGCAAAATAAGAGGATAACTATTTGTAGAACAGAGATTGACTATGTTTAGACCTGCTTTCTGGAACTCAGTGGAAACCTACAGACATCTACCTACTGATTAAAGCGATCTTTTCCCTCTGACTTTTTGTCTCAAATGTTCAGCACAGTTGAAATACCATACTTTTGAATTAAGGCTTCGATTAATAAAAATTCAATTGAGTTCCACTTCAGATCAAAGGTGATGCCCAAGGCACCATGAAAATATAAAGACAACAGATTCCTCAGGGTATTTCAGTATGATTAGGAGAGATGTCTGACACAGATGAAAAGAAAAGAATGTAAGACAGAGCAGAGCTTTTCATAGATTTTAAAAGAATGGACAAAGTACTGTACTTTAGAGCTAAAGTTTGAAAAGAAAATAAATAAAGGTCTCAGTCAGTATTCCAAACTAATTTCTCTGAGTCATTTCACCAATCCTGTCTTTGGATTGCTTCATTAATAATTGTTTTAAATGAAAACTGATCATTCAATGGGCATAAAAGATGATTTCAAATGAGGGTAAATATGCAATTGTTTAGAAAATTTTAATCTTAGCTTGTCACACTTTGCACGTTAGATGAAGTCTAACCTACATAAGAAATATTATTTCTTGGCTCCATAATATACGCAATAGGGTACTTGCTTTGCATGTGGCAGCCAATCCAGGTGTCATCTCTTACATCCCATATATCCCTAAACAAAGTTACAGGAATCAAGACCAGGAATGATTCCTGAGTGCAAATCCAGGAGTAACCTCTGAGCACTAGTGGCTCCCAAACAACAGAAAATAAAATAAAAAGTAAAATTATTTCAATGTAATTTAATTGAACTTGAAGGTCATTTTTGACTTTGCAAAAATCATACATTAATAAGTAATTATGTTTTGTACTTCACAGTGTTTTTTTCTTCATTCAATTATTAAGGCTATCAAAAACATTTACACAAGAAACTGCATGATTATATCATGAGTAATGGTTACATCTTCTCTTACAAACCTAATACTACTAGAAAAACACATGTGCTCCCACCTTTCAAGTCAAAACTGAACAAACATGGGCCTTTTAGTGCTTTTTAAACCCCCAACAAAGTTGATTCACATCAATTTAATAGATAAAAGACCCTACAGCAAGGTAACTCCTTTGAATTCCATCTCACTTCTTTCATCAAAGATCAAATCTAGAGAGAGTTTGAAAACAGCTTCAGTTGACCATTAGCATTATTTCAGCAGCACAGGAAATAAGAATATAACTTCAATAGGCAGGCTCCATGTCCTGTGGGCATTCCAGATAAAAGAACCCTACATTAACTGCAACAAAAAAAGTATGAAAAGTCATGTCAAAAATCCTCAAAGAAGATTAATGTAATTATTTCCAAGTGATCAATGCAGTCTATTATAAAATGTACTCTTTTCTGGTTGTACTGTACGTACTCATAACTTGGCATTTTCTGATAAATATTATTTAACTGATTTGTACTTAAAATGTGACTTTTCACATAAGTTTATTATCATCTTTTATGAATAGGGGCCATGTATTATCATTATAACTTTATAACGATCCTAAAACTGGATAAATATTTAATGATTGCTTAACAGTGAATAAAACGATTACTACCAAACAAATATGATACTGACTAAAAAAATAAAAAATGGTTAATATCATTTATTACAAGCCCTATGCATTTATTATCCTATAAGGAAAAATGTCAATTTTCAGATGAGATTTAAGTTCAGAAAGGTTAAGTAACCTATCTAGGCTCACACAATATATAGTAGAGTCAAGATAACTTCTGTAGATGAAACTCTTGAAGTGCTACGTGAAAGGATACTATATATATAAAATACTATGTTTTGTAGAGGGGCAGGAACAAACCAGGCTGCAATATATACACACACTACTTACAGGATAGGAGCTATATTACAATCCAGCATACCATAGTCTCTGAAATGAGTGACGGTTTGCAAGGCATAAAGAGGAAACATAGAATTTCCTTTAGATTGCAAACAATTGAGTACAGTAAGAAAGAATATTTCCTGGTCTCAAACATTTGTATATAAAAACAAATCAATGGTGTTAAGTATGCTTGTGAAATAAATATTGAACTTAGTATGATTTTACCTCCCCCCACACTTTTTTGTTTTTGGACCACATCCAGTGGCTACTCTTGGCTATGCACTTAGAAATCACTCGTGACTTGGAGGACCATATGGGACACAGGGAGTGAACCGCTGTCAGTCCTGGGTCAGCCGCTTGCATGGTAAACGCCCTACCACTGCACTATCGCTCACCATGATAATACATGGCCCCTATTCATAAAAGATGATAATAAACTTATGTGAAAAGTCACATTTTAAGTACAAATCGGTTAAATAATATTTATCAGAAAATGCCAAGTTATGAGTACGTACAGTACAACCAGAAAAGAGTACATTTTATAATAGACTACATTGATCACTTGGAAATAATTACATTAGTCTTATTTTAACACTAATTCTGAAGAAATTTTGAAGAAAATCTAAAATTTTTAAGTGTTGTTAAAAAAAGGGGGTGAGCGATAGTGCAGTGGTAGGGCGTTTGCCATGCAAGCGGCTGACCCAGGACTGACCGCACCACCAGTAGTAACCCCCCCACCCAGGGATATAGAAAAAATAAGGATGGGAGATCAGATGAAGATGATCTCCAGTTGGTCCCTTATTCATACATTACCCAATTAGTCATCTTACAAATTTTTATTTGCACAGGGTATATATGAATTGACTGGTCAGTTACACAGGCCCTCATTTTCATTGCGTGTAACCAATCACATAGAAGGAAGTGGGACTACATAACTTATAGAAGCTCAGGTATATAAGGCAGGAGAGGCTGACTCAGACAAGAAGTTTGGATTTTTGGTACAATAGTTGCTGCAAGAAGCAAAGACTTGAGATAAGGGAAAGATTCCTGATAAGAAGTGGGAATAAAAATTAAAGAATTAGTCAGGATCTATTTGAAGAAAGACTTAACAAAATTGTCTTCTTTATCATATCATGAATTGTTTCTAACTACCTAAGATAGTAGAAAAATCTTTATAATCAATTCATGCAACAGCTATTTAGGGGTCACAGTCTAGGTTTCAGGCATGGCTGTAGTCACTTGGAACACAGTGGAGAACCAGGCAAACCACGTGCCTTTAGGAGGGGTGGGGAAAGGAAAAGTAGGGGCAGTTATTTGGAAATAATGTTTCCAGAAAATGTTAAATTTGTATTGCTTTCTCAAAGCTTAAACTTTTGAAAAAGATTAAGCAATAAAGAGGTTTGAGACAAGGATATGGAAGACCAAAGAGGGAACATAATTTTGACATTTTTGCACAAGAGAGTATAAAGAAAATGCTATTCCCATGAAAAAGGAGAAACTAAAAAAAAAAAAAAAAAAAAAAAAAAAAAAAAAAAAAAAAAAAAA
>PVKC010007482.1:6036-29049 GCA_004027635.1 Crocidura indochinensis
AAAAACCAAAAAAAAAAAAAAAAAAGACTGCTGCCCCATGCAAGGCAAGCACTTTAACTCCTGTACCATCACTCTACCCCTACTTTTAAAATTTTGTGTTTTAGGACACACCCAAGCAATATTGGGGTTACTTCTGACTCTGTGTCAGGGACTCCTTCCAACAGTGCCTTCAGGACCATTTATGGGGCTGGAAATCAAACCCAGTTTTTCTGTTTGCAAAGTATGCACTCAATCTATTGTGCTATCTCTTGAGCCATATATTCATTTTAAACACAAATTCTGCTTATTTGGAGGCAAGTTCATAGTCCCACTAATTAGAGGTTTCTCTAATCAAACACTACTTTTATCTTGTAGAAAAACATTGAGAAATGCATTTATGAATGAGGATTCACACTAAATCAAATCAGAGGGCTGGAGGATCTACCCTTTACCACAGCGAGTATCAACTTCATCTGTCTTTCACAATGTAACCAAGGGAGAAAGAATATCAAGATGTGCAAGTCAAGGTCTGAAAAAATATTTCTGAACACAGTTCTCTGGAATATTCTTTAGCTCAATCTCCATGAATGTATACCCAAGTCATCCTGCAAGAAAATTGCAATAATTATTGGACACGAAAAGGGGAGAAAAAAGGGCAAAACTGTCAAGTGCGTGTTTGAATTTCAAATACAAGATGGGATGGCAGTACAGAGATCAACCCCTTTTGCATAAATATTGCTGCATGGACATCCTTCTGTTGTAAGAAGGATTGCCTACAGGTTTCTAAAGGCTGAAAAATACATGATGTTTATCTCACACAGATATTTGAACATAAAATTATCAAATAAAGCTATTAGAAAAATATAAGTAATTTAAATTATGATTGTGCCATATAAAGAAAATCAGTTTTGAATAGTATATACTTAATAATAAATAATAGTATCTACGTTTTTTTTTTGATCCTCATACTTTGATTGTGCTCTAAGCATCTGTTTATCTTGCCTTTCAGATAATTTTAAGCTAGGTATAATAACATTCTCTGTGAAAGGGAAAGTGCTGCACATTTAGCTTGATAAAGATAAAATTTCATGGAACATAATAACTATCATACTAGAGGCATCAGGAAAGCAGTCAGGACAAGCTGAAAAAGAAAAAAAGAAGCAGAGCCATTATCACAGATAAGTCAACAAGGCTCATTTACCAGTCTACCTGGAAACTGGACTGAGGTCTCCTAGAAGCATTTGTGAGAGGTGTAATTTTAAGAAAAAATTTGAAAAAGAGGAAATAGATTTATAAAAATAATTATGATTCCACTTTTACCTCTAGGGTCATTTGTTTTCAATTCCATTTATATGCATGATTCTATATAGATATATAGAATTCATATATCATATCATGATTCATATATATATGAAATATGATAAACTGAACACCATTTATATATCCATAATATATTTGCATCTTTTAGTATACATATACCGTAAGAACATCTTTTATAACTCTTTTTATTATTGATATAGTCTCACTATAAATTGTGTGGTAGAATATAAAGATACTGAAAATAATAGGACCTTAGTGACTGAAAGTTTTGGCCAAAAATCTGAATAGATCCTACATTATAGTTAGTATTGAGGTATATATGAATATGAAGAAGCTTAAATTAAAATACAAAGTGCTATATATATATGCTCTGCAAGTTATTTTTCCATCAGCTTGCTTTGATTCTTAATTTGTAGCACAAGCAACAATATTTCTGCTTATTGTTAATTATAATTTTAAAGCATGTATTAAAATTTTAGTTCTGTTCAACACACATATTAACCTCTGTGCAAGGAACTCTGTGCTAAGAGATATCAAAATTGTTGGGATTGATGAACAAATTGCCTTTGAAAGCTTCATTTTTTGTATGTACCACCCCAATATGATTAGAGACTAATATAATCCCATCAGATTATGTAAACAGAGTAAAGAAGAATATAGCAGAAACATAAAATATTTAATTTAGTGGAGACTCTGCTAGTCCAGTGTGAACATAATTTGATAAAAGGGTTTGATTTTCAGTTCTAAGAGAAGTTGAGAAGTTGACTGGGGAATTTTGGAGGAACCATAAAACTGCTAAAGAACATTTGTTCTAGCAAGACTCTGAGTGTGCTTTGGTGTGACTGAAGTAAAATGTGTGTGGGTACTTGGGGACGTAAATTGAGTGGGTAACTTGGCAGGATTTACATATAAGAAAATTCATCTGCAGTTGTCTGCTTAGGTAGACTAGAAATGATAATTAAGACTCTCAGAGAATATTAATCTAGAAATGACAGTGTTGGAAGTAAGAAATTAGCACTAAGTTATATAGAGAGGGAAGATAATATTGAGGTAATTTTAGATAAAGGAAAATGGGAAAAAATTAAGCTCATTCTTATTTTTCTGGTAATTGGTGGCTTTATTAACTGAGAAAAAGAAGATCAAAAGAAAGGTAAATTTGGCTTTGTATACAAAAAGGAGGCAATGTTAGCAGTCAAGGAAAAAAGATATGCAAAGCTTGTGAGAGAGCCATAGGGGGGTGTTAAAGACGTTTGGAAATACCAGTTAAACAAGGAAAAATCTAGGGTGGAAAGAAATATTTTTAAAAATTTTACACTTATATGTTATCTTGCACATTATATTTTATCATCTTTGTTTTCAAGATAAGATTACTTTCACATTTTTCTACTGAATTTGAAATACTTTATTAAGCTTTTATAACATGGGAATAAGAGAATCAGCTTTATAAGTAAGAATTGTAAGGGCAATGGCTTAAAAAATCCGCTGAAAGTCATAATTTGTTTCCTTAGATATTAATGGGTAAGTTTTAAGCTATTTTCAATTATTTTATCCATTCTTTACATTGCTGAAAAGCATCATTTATGGATATTTTTTCTGAAATAAACAATGCTTTTTTTTTCCAGTTCTGCCTCTTCTAAGCTGTGTGTGTGACATTGAACAATTCACAAAACCTTTCTGTGATTTCATCTATTAAAATGAAGATAACTAGAGATGAGATAGCACAGTAATTTTTTTCAATAATTAGAGAAGACAATT
This sequence comes from Crocidura indochinensis, assembly GCA_004027635.1. Taxonomy (NCBI): domain Eukaryota; kingdom Metazoa; phylum Chordata; class Mammalia; order Eulipotyphla; family Soricidae; genus Crocidura; species Crocidura indochinensis. The sequence goes on from PVKC010007482.1 coordinate 9,091, forward strand.
GGCATTATACATTTGTGGGGGTTTGGGCCACACCCAGTAGCACTCAATTTACTCTTGGCTCTGCTCTCAGAATTTGCTCCTGGCAGGCTCAGAGGAACACATGGTCCTCTGAGGGATGCCTTGGATGGAACCTGAATCAGCAAAGTGCAAGACAAATGCCATACTCGCTGTGCTAAGTCTCTGGTTAGGCCCCATGTTATGCACTTAAAGAAAGACAGTTATGATGGAGGCCAGAGTGATAGTACTATGATAGAGGTTTGCCTTTCACTTTGCCAACCCAGGACAAGCCCAGGTTAGATCACCAGCATCCCATATGATCCTCTAGTCTGCAAAGAACAAATTCTGAGCTCAGTACCAGGAGTAACCCCTGAGCACTGCTGTGTGTATCCCCCATACCCCCAAAAGACAGTTATATAGGCTGCCCAGCAAGAACTATGTATTATTACTTTAATTTTGTTTGTTTTGCATAAGCTTTTCAAAATGATGAAGAATCACATCATTTTTTTCCCATAGCATGTGAACCCAAAGTTAATATTTATTTCCAAAATACCTGATACAAGATAACTAACATATTTATTCCAAGGGAGTGGAGATTCCTTCTAGTATTATACATCATTAAAATCACAATCAATATTTTTAAATATAAGTGATAGATGATATAGATAGATAGATAGATAGATAGATAGATAGATAGATAGATAGATAGATAGATAGATAGATAGATAGATAGATAGATACAGAGTGGGCAGCTGACCTAGGTCTGATTCTTAGAACTGCATATAATCTTTCAAGTCAAGCTTAGTAGTGAATGCTGTGTGCACAGCCAGGACTAAGCCCTGAGGACAGCCAATCATGACCCTAAGAAACAATTACAATTATATATGCAGTTTGGAGAAATTTAGCTGCTTGGCATTGCTTATAATAATCAACCAGTGTACAGATTCAGTTTTTACTGAGGATTTAATCTTAGTAAACTAATTGTGTAAAGGATAAAAAAAGAGAGAATATACATTATGGACATTGAAATATAAGCAATTAGTAGATCTTAACTGCAAAAAGATATAAATGGTTGATAATTCTTGTTCTTGAGCTTTTTTCATGATTCATTCAGAATCAGTGTAAATTAGTTAGCTTGTAATGAACCTACCATGTATATGAGAGAAACCTGCATATCAGAGGGAGGGAAAATTCCATGAAGGAAATAAGAGGTTTAAAAACTAGGGACATCAAATAACAAAGACAGAAAGAAGACCAGAGAGATAATAAATGTATAGGCACTTGATATACACATGACTGACTCCACATCTGGCACCACATAAGGGTCCATAAGGGATTCCTGAGCACCCAAGAAAAAATAGACCCTGGACATCTCAGGTTGTGGTCCAAAACCAATGAAAAGGCAAACGAAAAACAAAAACTTACCTTCTTTTTGTAGCTTATGTTAAAAAATTAACAGGTAGTGAGGGGACAGATAGCACAGTGGCAAGTGTGCTTGCCTTGCAAGTGACTCAACAGGGTTTGAGCCCTAGTTCTCCCTATGGTCCCCTGAAATGCCAGGAGAGAGTTCTGTGCACAGAACCAGGTGTAACTCATGATCTTCACTGAGTGTGCACCCCAAATCTTAAAGTTAAAAAAAGAAAGAAAAGAAAAATCTAGAGGATTTGAAGAAATAGCACAGAGGGCAAAGCACTTGTCATATATGCAATTTACCCAGGTTTGAGTCCTAGTACACAATATGGTCCCTTGAACCAGGACAAAACATATTCCTGAATGCAGAATCAGGAGTAACTCTTGAGCATAGCCAGGTATGGTCCAAATGCAAATAAAATATAAAAATAAACAATAATAAAAGAGAAAAATAAGAGTGTAAGACTTTCTATTAAGCACAGTATCACTCTCTTCTGTGTGAAGTTTATTTCAGCTATGATCCATTAAAAATAACCTAATATTTTCTTTTAATTTTCTAATTATTTATATGGCATTCTCTGGAGTTCATTATTTTTCAAATTCTAAAATTTTTAGATTAAAAGTCTTGAAATAAGCATTGAATTATGATTAATAAAATATAAGGTAGACTCTTGTACCACTTCCTTTTCTACCATGCAATTGGCAGAGACAGTCCTAGCTGAAGTTCTTCTGAAAAAAATAAATGATAAAAGTGACAAGATGCAATGTGGGGCTGTAGAAGGGTAAAAACACAAGAGAATTCTACAAACACAGAGAATCTTTTAAATATAGCTTTTAATTCAGTGCATAACCATTACAGAAGATATCTTTTGATATAAACATAAAACAACATAAAAGCGAAGAAAACCCCACTATGTAGACTATTCTGCTTCTAGAAAAACCATACACATTTTCACACTTGGAAAATATAACTTTAGGGTATTTTTGTCAAAAATAATTTCCCCTCTTCATTTTGTCTACTTTAGAGGCAAATCTATACTTTATGAGATATAGCAAAGTGTTGATCTAAGTCCTAATGCATTACTTCATCGGAAAAATTCAAATTCAGTATTTATTATCTTTGGCCTTACAGAAAATTGGCCCAAGTGGATTCTGGGAATGTTGTCTGAAAATGACTTCCACAAAGTGACAGCCTTGGCTGCCAAATTGCTGTCCCCTCATGGTGACTAACATTGTCTAACTCAGATGCCAAACTCTTTTATTAGAGGAGCTTCCAAGCAATGTTCAAGTGGCCGGGAGGCCACTCCTGGTTATACTTGGCCAACAAAGCCTGAAAGCTCAATGTGTGGACCAGAGATATGATATTAGTAGGGTTTAGCAGTGCTGGGTGCCGACATGTTCACATCTGTTGCTGCCAGGGGACATCCAGTTCTACAGTCTATGTGCAATGGGGCTTGTGATGGCAAGAATAAAACTCAGAGTCTAATGCATGTAAGATCATTACTGAATCCTTTTCAGTTATTTTCCCGGTCTAGAAATAAAACTCCTGGGAGAAACAGTCAGTTGGGAAGAGCTAAAGTCATGTTAACATCGAATCTATCATCCTGATTTATTTGGAAGTAGGAAGAATAGTTTTGGAGTAAAACATAGCATCTTTCAGGGAACTATTCATTCCATAGAAATGGGATCAGAGCAAATCTCCAAATATATTTGCTACAGACTCTAACTGGGGTTTATTCACTAACAAGATTTATAAAAGTAAAAAAAAAAGCAATCATGAGAAATAGATATATATTTAATTTAATTTAATTTAATTTTTAAATAGAGTTTTGAAATAGCTTTATAGATGGAAAGTAACACTGTAACAATGACAAAACACAAAGCCCAAGGATAGCTTATCTCAGCTCCCAGCTAGTAGTTTAGTCATCAAAGAAGATCAAGGATAGACAGAAGAGCGTCTTCTCACAAGGCCACTGAAATCGAAATGTCAGCTTCAAAAAAAAAATTGCAAATTGTCAAGATATTTTCTATGCTTATTTTTGAATACTTGTGTGAATATGCACACACACATATATACATATGGTTGATATTTATGTATATATATATATATATATTGTTTGTCTGGGGCTACACCCAATAGTGTTCAGAGATTACCCCTGGCTCTGCACTCAGGAATTACTCTTATGTCTACTAGAGAGACTATATGGGGTGCTGGTGATAGAACTGAACTCAGGCCTTATACATATAAGGTAAATGTCCTAACTGCTATACTATTACTCTGGTTCAATTAGTCTTTTCTATACTAAATCATTCTCAGACATGTGGTACTGTATGTAAAGCGTTTCAAAAAGGCCAACTTATTCTGAATGGCATATAGAGATATATAGATATTCAAATTCATCTGTCATTAGGAAAACTTAAATTGAATCCAGATTAAGATCTCCTTAATTTGAATCGGATTGATCAAAATAAAAATAAAATACTTTTGATGCCAAATTCAGGTGAGGTTACATAAAACTGGATTATTTACTCATAGAATGTTGATTTGAGTGACTGATGTGGAGCCAATCTGAAAACAATTTGTAGGCTTATAATAAAATTAGCCAAGGAGGGGCCAGAGCAGTGGTGCAGCGGTAGGGTGTTTGCCTTGCAAATGCCTGACCTCGGATGGAACAAGGTTCGATCCCCTTGTGTCCCATATAGTCCCTCAAGCCAGAAGAGATTCCTGAGTGAAAGCTAGGAGTAATTCCTGAGCATCATGGGGTGTGCCAGTCCCAAAAATTAGTCAAGGAATTACCATGTGTTTGTCATGGTACTCCTAGGAAATGAAAAATAATGTCCATATAAAATTCTATATTAATTACTCAAAATAAATGGAAATCATACTTATGAGAAAATTCTGTATAAAAATATCCATGGCAACTTCATTAATTAACCAGAAATAGAAAAATATATATCCTAAAAGAAGTAAGTGTTTAAATATATAGTAGTTCATCATACTAAAAGATACTATTATGTCATTAAGAGGCAATAGACAAAGTGAAAGAATACAATAAACTTCCTAGATTAATCTCTAGGAAATAAACTGATTAAGAAACCAATGCTGGATCATAGTGATTATCAATGGTTAAGGTCTTGTATGTGGCTGCTGGGTACTGCCTTTATTTTCCCCAAATATCACCACAGAGATCCCTGAGCACAGTTTTGAATCAAAGTCAAATCCATAACCACATTCTAAATGGTTAACTCTTGTGTTCTTCTAACTTTTATAATATTATTGATATGAAAAGAAAAATAACAGAAATAACTACAGATCACTAACTGTCAGGGTATAGGAATGAGGAAGGATGTGAGGAAAGTTTAAGAATAGCTACATGAAATATAATGTCATAAATTATTCTCTAAGACAAAGCATAATATCATGATCTGCATTGGTGATAAAATTATATAGGAGTAATCCCTGACCATTGCTAGCCATTGTTTAAAAACCAAACTAAAAGAAACCAACTGGTACATAAGGACTGTGCTCCATGAGCGGTCTTGCTTAAGTTAACTAATTTGGGTCAAGTGTCTTCATTTTCTTTTTCTTTTTCTTTTTCTTTTTTTTTTTTTTTGGTTTTTGGGTCACACCCAGTGACGCTCAGGGGTTACTCTTGGCTATGCGCTCAAAAGTCGCTCCTGGCTTGGGGGACCATATGGGAAACCGGGGGATCGAACCGTGGTCTGTCCTAGACTAGCGCAGGCAAGGCAGGCACCTTACCTCCAGCGCCACCGCCCGGCCCCAATCTTCATTTTCTTAATGATTCAGACACAACAGGAAAGACTAACCACACTCATGGACAAGCATTTCCAAGTAGTGCTAGAAAACAAAAATATTGTTAAATTAAACAGCCTCAAGGGCTGGAGCAGTGGCACAGAGCTGTAAGGTGTCTGCCTTGCCTGGTGCTAGCCTAGGACTGACAGCAGTTTGATCCCCTGGCATCCCATATAGTCCCCCCAAGCCTGGAGCGATTTCTGAGTGCATAGCTGGGTGTAACCCCTGAGCGTCACTTGGTGTGGCCAAAACCTTCCAAAACAAAACAAAACAAGACAAAAAAATTAAACAACCTCATTATTTTTTTAGATTTTTATTTGGTAATGTGTTTTACATGATTGACGATAAAGTCTCAGGCAAACACTATTTTAACACCAAAGTCTCAGGACCTACTTCTACTCCTCCATACAACCCCTTGATAATCATTTTCCAATTTAATTATTACTATTTGAGTCATAGTTTACAGTACTATTGATGTCTATTACTTTACTTAACCCCACCAAAGTGCCTAAAACCCTTCATCAATTACCTTTATGTTACATGGAATCTTCCTTATTCCTATTCCCTATATACTCATCCACTTTTTTGGCAATCTCATTTCTGCCATCTGAGACCATGGATTCATCCTCATTTGAAGCCTTCCTTTCAATTGTCTTGTTTTTCTGTATAGTACAAATGAACGAGAAAGTCGTTGTTTTTCCAAATAAGAGCCAGTGAACTGAGGGCAACAGAATACTGCTATAAAGAGAGGCAGAGAAGAACAAGCTAGATAAAAGAAAAAGCAAAAAAATCCCAATAGGGTAAAAAGAAAACAATTACAATGCTCTAGAAGCTGAACTACAGTTCATACATGTGACTGTAATACCATGAGTGAGAGAAGAAACTATGCCAGGCCTGCATGGACAGATAGGCACAAGACCAGATAATGTGGACCTTCTGATTCATTGAAAGAATTTTGTACTTTCTTCTAAATGTGGAAAATATATAAGACACAAAATTCATCATGCAAGTGAAAGCCCTTATATAAAGAGAGTGATTGAAAATACATAATAACTATTCTAAAGAAACAGGATGTTTAGGAATATTTTCTACTGAAAAGGCAAAGTGATGATGTCAGTGATGGAAACAAAACATAATTTTAAGATGAGTTATGAAAGTAAAATTAATGGACCTTAGAGGACTGTTTGAAAGGCAAAAAGGAGAAGGGAAAGAATGATTCCAAAGCAATTGGGTGATTAATGATTAATTCCAGTCTTCTGGAGAAGAATGGATTTGAGGAATTAATTAAAGTTTTGGCATCTTCAAAAGTCACTTGGAGGTGCTCAGAAGATTATGGAGTGGAAGTGACTGTTGACAGTTCTCCCCTGCTCACCCCTCCACAGGCACACTCCAATCTAGCTAATTGTCTACCTAAAAAGGAACAGCTGCTGGAGCCTGAAGACAGGCTGGACTGAGTGCCTGTCAAGTCCAATTCCCACCGTGTAGGGCGGGAGGGTGCAGACCCTCACATTAAGCTGGATAGAATCTTGAGATTAGAAATTGTTATAGAGGAACAAAATATTGAGGAAAACTATAAACAACTTTCAAATCAAGGAGTTTGTATTTGAACTGAGAGAATGATCTGATCTTTAAGACAATGTAATTCAAATGTGCAAAGTGCCATCATAAATATATGCTTATATTTCTATATATGTAAAGGTACTTTGCTCTTTTTTATTTCACAGTTCCTCACCAAAAGTGCTTCAAACTTTTGGAATTTCCTAAATAGTGAAAGTGATTTTAAAAGTGTATTGTGGGCCAGAGAGATAACACAGTGGTAGGGCATTTGCCTTGCACGTGACCAGGAGGATCAGGGTTTGATTCCTGGCATTCCATATGGTCCCCTGAGCCTGCTAGGAGTTTTTTCCAAGAGTACAACCACAAGTAACCCCTGAGTGCTACTGGGTGTGGCACTCAAATCAAATAAATAAATGATTAATAAAAAAAAGTGTATTGTGCTACTTGAGTGGGCTCCCTTTTGGAAACACCTAAAGATGGAGTTTAATGGCCGAACAAATCAGTCATATAGTTATTAGAGGAGTTAAATTTCTCTTCCACTCACTACCTACTTCTAAGAGACAAGAGGAATCTGATGTTGAAAAATCGTCAATAACAACTGATTTAATCAGTTAAATATAGGTAATGATAGGTAATGAGTCTCCCATAGCATCTTACAAGAACAGAACTCTGAGAGTTTCCAAACTGATGAGAATGGAAGGACAGGGCATGATTGAGAGAGAATGAAATTACTATACTCTTTGTACATATTGTTCTTGTTCCATTATTATCTTCCATCTGACTGTTTGTTTTGCATATATTATTAATGAACGAATGTAATGTAGAAAAAGCATCTGCACTCTTATGTTTATTACAGCACTATTCACAATAGTCAGAATCTGGAAACAACCCAAGTACTCAAGAACAGATGAGTGGATAAAGAAACTGGTACATTTACAGATGGAGTACTATGCAGCTATTAGTAAAAATGTAGACATAAAATGTGCATATATAGGAATAGGGATGTAATATATCTCGCTGAATGAAATGAGTCAGAGGGAGGACAGATATGGAATATCACACCCATATGTGGTATTTATATATAAAAGCAATAGTATGAGAATAATACCCAAAGGCAAAAGAAATGATGGGTGGGAAGTGAAATCTAGATATATTAGGGTCCACTATGACAATTATATTTAGAAATGGTCACTCTAAACAAGAAATGGGACTTGAAAAACAGTAAAGTGATAGTATTGTGAACTACAGTGCCTAAAGTGAAAAAAAAAGGTAAAAGGTAAAGAGAAAAAGAGGGAATAAAAGTATCTGCCTTAGAGGCAGACATGGGTCGGTGGGTGAGTGTGAGAAGGGGTGAGATGATGAAAGAGTAATTGGGACCTATTAGGGGGAAAATGAAAAATCAGTGAATAGATGGGAGTTGAAACACTGTATGACTGAGATCCCAAGAACAGAAACTTTTTAACTTTGTATCTCACTGTGATTTCAATTAAAAAATAGGAAAGATTGCTTTATGTTGTTGTTGTTGTTGCTGGAAGTGTAGGACTCTTTTATTTATTTATTTATTTTGGATGTGTAGGACTCTTAAGCAGAGCTTAAGTTATACAAAAGTCCCCACCACTGATTAGTATTTTTCTCCTTGGCTAACCCAACACTTTCTATAGAGGGACCAAAGATGTGATTCTACTGAGATCCTGCATTGCAAGAGTTGGGAAAACATCTGTCCTGGGCCAATCTCCAAGTGCTGGAGGCCTCCAGGCTTCAATTGGTGATGCTCAGGGGACCATGTGATGTTGAGACTGGAACCAAGTCATAAACATGCTAGATATCCACCCTAACCTCTGGACTATCTCCTTGCCCTATGAGATAGTCTTAAATTCCGTGAGTCATTCTATAATTAATCAAATCTTGGGACCTCTGTTTCATATTGTCAGACGATCAGTAGCTCAGGGAACAACCTAGATTTGTGACTGGCATCTGAATTAGAGGCCTGTTTTCCAAGACTCAGCCCTTTGCCTATGTAATTTGATGCTGCTTCTCAGTCTATAGTCAGAATTAAAATGAATTGGACAAACTGTGAATATTCAGCTGAAATCTGGAGAATTTTTATATGTGGGAGGGGATCTCACTTAAAATTGAATTTTGGACACTGAATCTGGAGAGAGAAATATGATCTGTGTACCCCTTAATTCTCCTGAGAGAAGAGGGGCTATTGGGTGAGCATGAGCTATTACAAAGGCAATGAATAATGTAATATAAGTATAATTTGAATTAACAGTGCACCATACAACAGTTCTTTAAAAACAGAAAGAAATGACACTGTTCATAATCACCCCAGCTAAAATCTAGAATATATAGAATTTATAATGTTAATAGACCTCAGGTAATTACAAAACTTATAACATTAGTATCCCTTTTTTATTATGGATATTAAGGTGCAGAGTAAATAATTTTCCCAAGCCACATAGCTACCAGGAAGTGGAAATGATTTGTGGATTCAAGTAAACAATCTAGATATAAGTTATTTATAATGAGAAAGATGCACCAGATTTTACAGTTATAATGAATAGAGGGCCTTACCCAGCATACCTTTTATCTTACTAAGCCTGAGATCCAACAACTGCAAAGTATAATATATATATATATATATATATATATATATATATATATAAAACATATATGTGACTGTTTAGTATCTCTAAACCTTAATTTTACACGAGAAAAGCTATCAATGCTCTTAAATAAATGAACATTATTAGTTTGGTTTTTTTTTTTTGGGGGGGGGCCACACCCAGTGACTCTCAGGGGTTACTCCTGGCTATGCGCTCAGAAGTCGCTCCTGGCAGGCACGGGGGACCATATGGGAACCGGGGGATCGAACCGTGGTCCGTCCAAAGCTAGCGCGGTAAGGCAGGCACCTTACCTGCAGCGCCACCGCCCGGCCCCCAAACATTATTAGTTTAACATGAGAGTCCTGGTAATGCCCAACTTAGGTTAGAAAACAAGTGAAAAAAGCAAGAGATTTAAGAAAAATAAAAGACATTTTTGCAATAATCCTCAGAAACAAAGAGAGGAGGGCTGGAAGTTCCATCTCACTTCATGAAGCTCACCACAAAGAGTGGTGAGTGTAGTTAGAGAAATAACAACACCGAGAACTACCATAACCATGTATATGAATGAAGGTACTGGAAAACCTGTTTAGAGTACAGGTGGGGGTGGGGTGGGAGGAGGGAGATTTGGAACTTTGGTGGTGGGAATGTTGCACCTTTGAATGGGGGTGTTCTTTACATGACTGAAACCTAATCACAATCATGTTTGTAATCAAGATGTTTAAATGAAGATATTATAAAAAAAAAAGGCAAGAGACTCATTGAACTCTAACATAATAATACTGAGTAATAATATTAATAGATCATCAAATGTTTTTCATTTAGAACTTCAATAATTTTTTTGAAAAATATTTTACTTAGCAATAACTATAAAGTTATAGGAAGTCGCTGTTTACTAAATTTTAATTCCACAGTTATATGATTACTTGAGTATATAAAAATCAAAATTTGATGTTGTGTACTGTATGTGTATGAGAGTATATTTTAATTTTCAATAAAAGTTTTTCAGTTTTACATAATTAGGGCTACTTCCCATCCATGTTATTTTCTTTTGCAATGAAATTTTAATAGGATTAAGTCTATAGTCTATTAATGGGCTTACTTCATGCTGTTTTTGTCATATTTAGTGTTGCTTAAGTTATTTTCAGAATTAGTTAAATTATACTCCCATTTGTCTAACAGACACATTTTAATCTATTTATAGATGAAGTTGCTTCAAAGAAAGAAGTTCTTTGAAACATTTGTTAATATGTAAAATTAATTCTTTAAGATGCTCATACTGAAGTTAGACAGACATTTCAAATGCCATGTGCTCTAAATTTACAATTTATTCTTTTTCTCTAGTTGCTCTTTGATCTTTTCTATTTAAAGACTATTTGGAATATTTTCCTTTAACACCTGATCTTGTTACAGCGATTGAACTTGCTTTACTATAATTGCTGGTCACTGATTCTGCTAGAAAACACATGGTCTGAGTTCCTTTGGTCTCTGAGCAGTTTTTGACCTCCCCTCCATATTACTAAGAGGCGAAGATTGAAATAACTGTGCTATTGAAAGGCAGAGACAGAATTTCTACACTTGACATCAACATATAATACATAGCTCCTGAGACTTAATGAGCCTCTGTTTTTCTTCTTTAAAAATGTGGGATCGGAGCAATAGCACAGAGGGTAGGGCATTTGCTTTACACCTGGCTGACCACATTTCAACCCCCAACATCCTATATTGTCCTGGTGAGCCTGCCAGGAGTAATTTCTGAATGCAGAGGTAGGAGTAACTCTTGAGATGTACCTTAGATATTCAAGACTCCCAAGATTCTTCCTATGTTTACTCAGTAATTTTACAATTCTACGATTTGGGGTGGGGGGAGACAAATTTAATCTTTTAACTGTGTTCCCAAGAATAGCATCTTATCAGCAGGAAAATAGATTCATTTCTTTGAGGATACAATTGATATGCCAGAGAAATCTTTTCAACTATGACAGTCTGACATGACTATGCCCTTGACAGACATCTAGGTGGCATTTACCAAGCTGTAAGCATTGCTTTGATTTAGATAGTATCCAATCAAAATGTTGCTTCTTGATTGCCAAAAATAATGTCTAATGATTATGTCGAATATAAGATAAACATTATAATGCAGCTCTGAGGTCTGAATTCCATACTCCTACTCACTTGCAATATTTTATTAAAATATAAGAAAATTATTAAAGAAAAAGGATGAGGGTAGAAAGCACTAGCTGAAATGCTATGAATATGCACAGAGATTACATTACTCTGGACTCACTTTTATTTCTTTAATGTGAGTGTCAAGGAAAACATATACTGAGAGTAGCTGGCATCTTGAAAGATGGAGTTATCCTCAAAACCAACCACCTCTGCACAGTCCTCAAAGGAGTTTTCCTAGAAAAGCAGTAAAGAAAGATTAGGCTGCAAATAAGTGGGTGCAAAAATGAACAAAATAAAATTCCATATGAGTTGGTGGCCTGAAGCACACTTTATCTTATAAATCTGATCAAAGAAGAGGTTAACTATGCAGCCTTCAGGAGAGATGAAGTCATGAAATTTTCCTATAAATGGTGCACTTAGAATCTATTATGCTGAGTGAAATAAGACAAATGTAGAGAGAGATAGACACAATAGAATCACTCATCTCTGGATTTTAAGAAAAATAAAAAACATTTTTGTAATAATTCTCAGAGACAATAAAGATGAGGGCTGGAAGCTCCAGCTCACAATATGAAGCTCACCACAAAGAGTGGTGAGTGCAGTTAGAAAAATAACTACACTGACAACTAACATAACAATGTAAATGAATGAAGTAAAAAGTCTGTCTCACATACAGGCAGGGGTGAGTAGGAACGTGGGAGATTTAGGGCATTGGTGATGGGAATGTTGTGCTAGTGAATGGGGGTGTTCTTTATATGACTGAAATCCAACTACAATCACATTTGCAATCAAAGTGTATAAATAAAGATATCAAAATTAAAAAAAGAAGACGAGGTTAAGGTTTGTGGAGAATAAACTGTTTAATCTTTAACTTGAAGGTATGGACTATTAACCTTAGCAGGACTTTAGTCCAGTTACAATTCCCACTGTTTGTGTGGAATCTTTTCCATTCGTATGGAGGTTGGAATGTTGAACCAAATCTTCTTGCTGCTGAAATAAGCCTTTAGTCTTTCCCTGTGGATTCTAGCATAAGAGAAAATTGTTTCCTTATAAAATATTTCCTTTTGATGCTTGTTCTTTTAGTCCCCAATGTAGCTTATTTATTTCATAAAACTCATTTAGTTCTCATTCAGATCTACCTGCAGAGAAGGGTCATTTGGAGAGAAGAGTTGGCTAGAACAAACATTGGATGGAGAAGTACCCATATAAAGGTAATTCATATTCTACCTTCACAGCTCTTCCAAAAAAGTAACGTTTTTACCCAAGACAGATATGGGGGTTGACAGATTTTTGTTTATTTATAATATTGCCCTCAGATTTTTCCCCAGTTCCATAACTCAAGTTGTTTTGCTCAATTATTCCATAGAACTAGTTACTAAGTTTTGATCACTTCATATAAGGAGTTCTGTCTGAACTCTTGAACAAACAGAAACAAGTTAGCACAGAAATAAACTGCAAGTTCAGAAAGGAGTTCCAAGACTTGTAGGTTCCATATCCTAATCAGTGTCCTATGATGCCTTGAGTCCTCACTGAGAGAATATGATACCTGGGCATCTCTCTAGATTACATTTTGTTCTCCATTTCCAGGTTGCATGATTGTCCAAATTGTTATGTGTGCCAGTCCCTTAGAAAAAAACTAATGAACTGTAAGAGTTAGCACAGAAAGTCACAGTTAGATATTTCAAACATCAGGATTCACTCCAATTTAGGAACAAAAACCATAAAAAAAAAGGATTAGTAATAGAAGCTGCATTAAAAGCCATATTACCAAGACACATTTTTCTCTCTAGCTTCATGGGTGATCTACTAAATAATTATCATAACAGATTATTTCTTTCTAACAAATGTGACCAGATACTTTACCTAAGAACAGTTAGAACAGATCCCTCTAACCCACAACTTTAGATTAAAATTAAGTAGACTCTTAGACTAAGGAGTCACAGCTTGCTTCTGACTCACCATCATTTGCCACCACTCATCACTGTGTCCATGCAGAAGTCTGATGTCCTTATTAGTACATGAACCAAATTAGAGCAAAGTAGCAAAGTGGCTTCTCCAAGAGAGATTGCCATATAGTTTCAAACTACAGGACTCAGGCCTATCTGTTTTAATTTGTTTAGCCTGTGAAAGGCCTCCTAATTTTGAAGAGAGGAGAAACATAATAATTTCTCCAACTGGTTAGAGACTATCTGATAAGAAATTGTGTGTCACATTTTAAATTGTACTTTGGATGGCAATGCTTCTGATCTAGAAAGTTTATTTTGAGCCAGATAGGAATGAAAGAACTAAAAGCAAACCTTGCTCTTAAAAAGCAAAATCGAAAGTGGACAGTGCAAGCAATGCAGGCTAATGAACATTAGAACATTAGAATCATATCTTGACCAATAGCTGTCAATAGACTTTTAATTCCCTAAGTATGCATAATCTCCTAAAATAAATGGTTTAATTTTTTGGCATTTTTTCTCAATTCTTCCATATTCAGTTAATTGTGATTAAGGATATTCCATAATTGTCTTGCATTGGTCTCCAAAGTTCTGAGTGGGCATCAGAAAGGAGACTAGAAGAACAAACTATATCTTATGCTGAGTCTTGGCATAGTTGTTTGGCTGTGTTACAATTATATTGATTTTATTTGCAGATAAATAAAATTAATAAAATAAATAAAATTAACCTAAATTACAATTATATTGGTTTTATTTGCAGATAAATAAAATTAATAAAATTAACCTACAAACCGGTTAATTACTATAGATAAAGAATTCTTGATGAAAAATTCCAATTTCATGGAATTTATTTGAATTTTATTATGCTAGAGATACTTTTAAATTTCTCATTGTTGTTACCAAGTTCAAGAAAAATTTCTGAATAAACTTCCTCTCTTTCCTTGTCTTTTCTATCTTTTTCTCCTTCTTTCTTTCTTTATTCTTTTTTAAATGAATGGTTTGATATTTTGTACAATTTTTACGTGATGTGTAAAATTATTCTCACCATTCTTGTAATGTTTTTCAAGTTTCTCTTTAAAAAACAGCCACAAAACACAGAAACATTAGTAAAGAAAAAAATTGTAAAAATGATTTGTGTCTGTTTCACATGGGCAGCTCTTTATACTCAAAAGAAGAATCAGTCATGTCTTTTCTCAAACTGGAGTGTCCTTTGGAATTTCTGTTTCCTTAAATAGTAGGGCTTGTATTTGAAGACAATAAGAACTATTAAAAATTCACTGATTATATTTTAGAAGGCCAGTTGTGTGGTCTGTAGGCCCACTCTCATTATAGTTGTATACCCAAGATTCTCTAGAGCATATTGATTCTATCAATTGTATATCAGACTCAGTGTAAGATGCTGAGATATGAGATCCCATTTTTGATTTATTGATTCCAAAACAGGTAGAAGGGAAAGAGTCAGACTGATGGCATTTAAAAGTATAAATTGCAACAAAAGTGGCCCCTAGGAGAAAGCTTAAGTAAAAGGTAACACAGTGTCCAGAGCACATTCCAATATAGTTCCCCTAGCCTGTAAGGAGTAAATTCTTAGCTGCACAGTTTGATCCCCACCCTGCAGAAAAGTAAGAAAAATAAAAAGAAAGTATCACAGATAAGGCAGAAGACTTTGTCATTTAAAATCTTCATCTCTATGTCAATTTCTAGAAATACTTCTGTTCTTTTTTAGCTATACTAGACTATCCCTCCACTGATAAGATTTTGGGGAGTAAGTTACAGACTTTTGAAATCTTGCCATAATTACTGTCAGTTGTTAATGAACAGTGCCTAAGCAGTAGGTTATAATTTATCATGGAAACAAATCATTTAATACATTTTCAGATGCTTGTAGAGGTTCTATAGGGTCTCTTAGGATTCTTAAATGACAAGACGGAATGTTTCATCTCAACCAAAGTAGTGGTTTCAGTGTGGTCTTTGGAATTGAGTTACTGGGATTCAATTTTGACTCTTCCACAAAATTGGCTTTGCATATAACAACACTGTTTCTCTAAGTCTCAGTTTGATTTTCTCTTATAGAATAGCATACATAATATTGATTATTTTATTAAATATATCAAAGTAAATAATATGTATAAGTCACTGAACAGATGTTAAATGATGAATAGTTGTTAGCTGTTACATTCAGTTATAAAGCTAAAAGCTGCTCTCATTTCAGAAGTCATCGATTTGTCTTTTAGGGTCACAACCCACTAATCAATGTTAAAAGAGGGTACATCTCTTGGTAAGAGAAAAAAAATTGAGGTGTTATAAAATACATCTCTATTTGTAATTTAGTTCTCTATTTCCCTGAATGGTGAAAGGTGAAGGATTCTGTAAGTGTTAAATTAGATAAGGACTGGTTTCCATTTACATTGTTGTGATAGCTCCATTTTCTGTGTACTTGTTCATAATGTTCTCATTTAATGTGCAAATATGTTTTAGTGCTGACATAGTGAACTCCTGGTTTTATGACTGAATCTGTTGCCATGCAGCCAATAGTTTCATTTTTCTTATTTTGATAATGGTCAATAGCTTTATCCCTTTTTCTTTTAGTCAAATTCTTGTGAAGCGATTCAACTGATAATAAACCAACGTGGAATAACAGCTCTTTAGAAAACAATAAAGAATGAGAGTTTTGGAAAGGAAGATTTAGCTCCCATAGGCACAATAAAGGAAAAGGAAGTGGTAGGAACATCACTCAGTAAACAGAGTGATAAAAAGTAAATACTGGTAATAAATAAACATGTTGAGTAATGTCATATTGTCTTTGTTCGTTTTTGGGGTTATATTCAGCAGGGCTCAGGGCTTACTGTTGACTCTTCTTGGGGATCTCTTTGATGGGTCTCAGGGAAACATCCTGTGGTTTGGATATCAATCCCAGGTTGGCTGCATGCAAGGCAAATGCATCAACCACTTTACTTTCTATCCAACCCAAAAAAAGATTTAATTAAATTTCACTCATCACTCCTTATCTCCAGGATTTTTAACATTTCACCAACAGTAATAGTATTGTAAGTCTCTGATCTCTAGTGATTGTTAAAACTGAATAGGCTGATCCAAGATCACCATCCATTGTTTACCACAAGACAATAAAAACACATTTGATAACTTCTGAGAACCTGTTGGTGGTCAGAGATTACTCCTGGCTCTGCACTCAGAAATTACTTCTGGTAGGCTCAGGGAACCATATGTGATGCCAGAATTGAACATGGGTCAGCCATGTGCAAGGCAAATGACCTATAGGCCTGCTGTGCTATTACGTAGCCTCCACATTTGATAATTTCTAACCATTATATATATGTGTGTGTGTGTGTGTGTGTAACTTCAATATTATTTATATATATTTGATATTTTTCCTTTTCAATAACTACCCTCAAATTCTTGTTATTCTCAAATGTGATACATTTTTGAGTGAAGTTTTTTTTCAGCTTAGGCATTTATTTATTATTTATTTCAGCCAGTGCTCAGGAGATCTGTGGGGCTCATCAGCTATTCTTGGTCAATCTGGCCAACAATGCAAGAAAGCAAGGATGTGATGCTGCTCGGATCTTTAAGTGAGGGAGAGAACTATGATTCTGGATCTTTCTCATCATACACATTGACATTCGTTAGTCCAGGAGGGGATGGCTCCTGGAATGCATCTGGTTGTGCTAGGGGAGTAGATTGGGCCTAAAATTAAACATTTGTACACAAATTAAATGCTGGATTTAAAAGCCATTAACCAGCTTTTAAAGATTTTTTAATCATAAAATGTAGTAGTTATAGTGAAAAGTACAAAAAAAAGCATAATTGCAGAGTATTATTAATTATGTTAAAAAGACAAGACCTTGAATGAGATTATTCCAGCTATGTATGCATTCCTGTAAATGTAGTTTTCTTTGCTATTTTTCTGAAATTTATCAGAAAAATCACAGTGTCTTATCATGTATCCAGTGCCATTTTTAGCTCAATCTGTGGCAATTTTTTCAATAAAACAAGGATTTTTTTAGTCTTATTTCTATAAAATATTTTAGTCTATGATAACACCAATTGCATATCTGGAGAGGGTTTTTTTGTTTATTAATATATGTATTTAAGCACCATAGTTACAAGCATTATTGTAGTTGGGTTTCAATCATTAACAAGTATACCCCCCTTCATCAGTGAAACCATCATAACACCAATGCCCCCATCTTTTTCTACCTCAACCCCTGCATATATTTGAGTCAAGCATTCTAGTTCTCTGACTCAGTACTATTGTCATGATAGTTTTTGGCGCAGTTTCTCTAACTGCACTCACTAATCTTTGTGGAAAGCTTCATATCATGGACTGGTCCTTTCTCATCTCTATTGTCTATTGGTATTATTACAATTCAATATTTTATTTTTCTTAAATCCAACTTATGAGTGAGATTATTCTGTGTCAATTTATCTCCTTCTGAGTTATTTCACTCCGCATATAGTTTCTATGTCCATTCATGTATAGGAACATTTCATGACTTCATTTTTGAAAGCTGTATAGTATTCCTTTGTGTATATGTACCAGTTTCTTTAGCCACTCAGCTGTTGAAGGACATTTGGGTTGATTACAGATTCTGTGTATTGTAAATAGAGCTGAATTGAACTTAGTCATGCAGAGGACAGTTTTGTATTGTGGTTTTATGTTCCTAGGGCATACAGCTAGGAGTGGTATAGCTGGATAATGTGGGAGCTGAATTTCCATATTTTTTTGAAAAATATCCATATGGTTTACCATAGAGAATGGACTAGACAACATTCCCATCAGCAGTAAATGAGATTTCCTTTCTCTTCACATCCCTGCCAGCACTGATTGTTCTTGTTCTTTGTGATGTGTGCCAGTTTCTGTGGTGTAAGATGGTGTCTCATTATTGTTTTTGATTTGCATCTCCCTGATGATTAGTAATGAGGAGCATTTTTTTGTGTGCATTTTGGCCATCTGTATTTCTTCTTTCAAGAAATGTTTGTTCATTTCTTCTCCCCATTTTTTGATGGTGTTAGCTGTATTTTTCTTGTCAATCCTTTTATATCTTAGATATTAGCTCCATATAAGATGGGTATTGGTATTCTGTGGGCACCCTTTGTATTCAAGTCATTGTTTCTTTCATGTGCAAAAGCTTTTTCATTTAATGTAGTTCCATTTGTTTATCTCTGCTTCCATTTCTTGGAACAGTGGTGTTTCCTCCAAAAATATGACTTTAATCTCCATGTCATAGAGTGTCTTACCTATGTGTTATTCTATATTCCTGATGGTTTCAGGTCTAATATCAAGGTCTTTAATCCATTTGGATTTGACATTTGTGAATAGTGTTAGATGAAGATCTGAGTTCACTTTTCTGCAAGTGTCAAACCAGTTGTGCCAACACCACTTGTTGAAGAGGCTTTCCTTGCTCCACTTAGGATTTCTTGCTTCTTTATCAAAACTTTGGTGACTGTATGTCTGGGGAACATTCTCTGAGTACTCAAGCCTATTCCACTGATCTGAGGGTCTGTCTTTATTCCAATATGGTGCTGTTTGGAAAACTATTGCTTTGTAGTACAGTTGGGGAAAGTAATGCCTCCCATATTTCTTATCCCAAGGAGTGCTTTAGATATTCAAGGGTGTTTATAGTTCCAAATGAATTTCAGAAATGTTTGATCCACTTTTTTGAAGAATTTCATGGGTATCCTTAGAGGAATTGCATTAAATTTGTACAGTGCTTTGAGGAGTATTGCCATTTTAATTAGGTTACTTTTCCCAATCCATATATATATATATATATATATATATATACATATATAAGTGTATGTATGTGTGTATAAATATATATATGAATATATTACTTATGTTTATATATTATATATGCTATATATAGTATTTATATATACTATAAATATAGTATATATACTATAAAATATAGTATTTATATATACTATATATATAGAGGCCACATTCTTCATTTCTCCTTTCAGTGCTAGTATATTCTTCTAAGGTTTTAGTCTGGTTGACCTGTAAAGTGGTGGCAGGGCGGTATTGAAACCTCTCATTATTATTGTGTTGCTATTGATGTTTTATCAGATTTGTCAACAATTGTATTAAATATTTTGCTGGTCTCACATTGGGTGCACATTTTTAGAAGTGTTATTTTGTCCTGTTTAATATATCTTTTGATTATAAAAATATTATGATGAGTGAAAGTCAGAGGGAGAGAGAGAGATGGAATAATTCACTTATCTATGGGTTTTAAGAAAAATAAAACGCATTATTGCAATAATGCCCAAATGAGAGCTGGAAAGACTGGCTCACAATATGAAGCACCACAAAGAGTGGTAAGCACAGTTAGAGAAATAACTGCATAAGCAACTACTATGACAATGTTAATGATTGGGAGATGTAAAATGCCTTTCTCGAATATAGGCAGGGAGGGGGGGAGGAGGGAAATGGGGGGGA
>PVKC010007483.1:0-20358 GCA_004027635.1 Crocidura indochinensis
TTTTTTTTTTTTTTTTTTTTTTTTTTTTTTTTTTTTTGGTTTTTGGACCACACCCAGTGACGCTCAGGGGTTACTCCTGGCTATGCGCTCAGAAGTTGCTCCTGGCTTGGGGGACCATATGGGAACCGGGGGATCGAACCACAGTCCGTCCAAGGCAGCGCAGGGAAGGCAGGCACTTTACCTCCAGCGCCACCGCCCGGCCCCTGCCCCCTTTTCTTTCCTTCAAACAGAACCACACAACTTGAACCATCTTGTTCTGCCTCATAAATTGAAGGGGAAATAATGAAGGGTACCAAGATCAAACCGTCGTATGAACATTGAGTAGAAATTAAAAAATTATCAGACCTAAATATCAAATCCAAAGTCAACTACAACAGAATCTATATCCAATCTACAACAAGCTAGACACAGAGGAGACCACTTATACTAGCAGCCTGGGGAGCGCAGGAGGAGAAATATGGGATATACGCTGAGAACAGGAGTGAAGGGAGGACACCATTGGTGGTGGGAATGCCCCTGATTCAATGTTACAAAAAAAGGAATATAAATCCAAACTTGTATGAATGATCAGATATTTTTAAAGTATATCTAATATGGTTTTAACTACTGCTATATTTTCTTTAAATAACCTTTATTGAAAAGTTATAAAATTCTTTTACTGGTCACAGTTTTATCAAGAAATATTACAACAAAGAAAAATATTTGTAAATGTTGATGCCATTTGGATGTTTCTTCTACTGAACAGTATTTTAAAGTTATAATTGACAAAATATCTTTCTATTGTCTAAGTTTGTGCAAACTCTATCTCTACTAAGTATCAGAGTGGGAAAGAAATCATTTCTGTCTACACTCTATCATTAATACTTTGACAATTATAAAATATCCTTGACATTTTATTATAATGTGCATGAATGATGAACATTTCCTTTAATAACAGAAACTACAGTTTTACTTATAGAATTTTTGAAATAACTGTGACAGTTAAAATTATATTCAAGTAATATTTGTAAAAGAAAATATAAAACACTGGAATAAGCAAAGAAGAGTACTATATATATATATATATATATATATACATTCAATACAATGCTAGTGCTTTGGGGGATGTTCTATACCTACAGGGATATACAATTATGTCTCTAAGCCCCTTTACAACTCTATACAGAGCTGTAAACTCTGTTGTAAATAGAGTTAAGTTGCAGAAAACGGAAAATAATGCAAATAATATAGACATGCATAAAAATTCTGACTAAAAGAAAGGAAATAGTATTCTTTCTGTGGATTAACCAGTTTTGCAAATTCATTTCAATAATCTAGATTCCAAAGTATCTTCTCTTTTTCATTTTGTTTTGGGGTGACACTGTGATTTGCAGAGGTTACTCTTGATTCTGTTCTCAAGGATCACTCCTAGTAATGTGATTCTTGATGCTTTGGGGGGGCATATAGGGTGCATATTGAACCCAGATTGAACATACAAGGCAAGAGCCCATATATGAGTCCTCTCATTTCTTCCTCATAAATATATCTTCTTCAGAACTCCTTTTAACTCATTGTAATGGGCCTCTGCTTTATCTAGTAACTGGGTTAGCTAACATACCTGACATGTGTTACATTTATTTTTGTATAATAGTAATGATTTTATATATTTTTCATTATTGTTGAGGTAACTTATTTTATAATACTGTTAATATTTATGCTTGAGACTTTATGCTATCCTACTGTGTCACACACTCCATAACTATCTCTTAAGTTTCTTCTCATCAGTAGCTCAACTAGCTACTGATCATATCAATTGTCAAAAACCAGGGATTTGTTTTCATTTGGCATGATTATGGCATTTATTTGTTTCTCTACATGCCACATGAGTGATATCACCTGGTATTTGTCTTTCTCATAGCCTTGATTTTGTCTTCTTTTATTTTATTATTTTATTTATTTTATATTTTTAAATACATTTTTTATTATTTTTGTTTGAACACCATGGCTTACATAGTTGCTCACATTACATTTTTTTCTGACATTCCATATTTTTTATTTATTTGTTTATTTATTTTTGAGTATTTGAGCCACATCTGGTGGCACTCGGGGGTTACTCCTGGCTCTACACTCATAAATTGCTCCTGGCAGGCTCAGGGGACCATATGGGATGCTGGGGATCAAACCCAGGTCTGTCCCAGATTGACCAAATGCAAGGCAAAGGCCTTACTGCTTGTCTTCTTTTTAAAAAAATTATCATATAAATACACTTACTGCTTGTCTTCTTTTTAAAAAAAATTATCATATAAATACACTGAGTCCTTGGGCTTGGGCATTTGTAGAAATTATTTTGAAAGGAGATAAAATCAGATACAGATGTTACATAGGCAAATTTGAATGAAATGATGGTCATTTAAAGATGAAGACAAGAGTTTGTTTTCTTCTCCAGGATTCTCTCAAATTGACCTACAAAACAATGGAAATAGGTCTCTAAAATTGTAGTGATCACCCAATTTTTGTTGTTGCAGTTGATTTTAGTAATCTTTAAAAAATCTGCTTTCATACTCACTCTGTTACATACTATAACTATTTTGACATGATTTTTGTATTTTTATTTCAAAGTGTATGGTTTGTTTCATAACTAAAACTACCCATAACTGCAATACCTCGGTGGATGAACCATGATTATTTGCAAGTCATTCTACTGCTATGAATAATTACTGAATGCAGACCCAGTAGTAAACCTGAGCATTGTCGAATATGACCAAAAAATAAAATAAAATAAAAGTTTTGCTTAGTTTTGCATTGTTTCCACTTTTTCAAAACGCAAGGAGTGATTTACTGATGTAGCTTTTGCTGTGCTACATGTCTAGGAATTCATTTCTCTCAGGTGCAAGATTTAAAGAGGTCCTGAATCATTATAAGCAAAAGAAAAATTTCCTCTGTGGATAATTCAGACAGTATTATAATAGGCTATACTTTATTATTAGTAAAGCCCCATAAACTAGAAATATGATTCTTCCTCAAAATCAATAGGGGGAAGCACAGTTTTAAGTAACTATGTTTTTGTTTTTAGTTTGCTTTTGTGATATTCCTAGTTGGGTTGGTGTCAGGTGGCACTTGAGATGCAGTATGGAATTCCAAAGATTGAATTTGTAAGGCAAGTTCCTATTCCACTCTGCTGTTCATAACTATCTTTTTGTTTTATTTTTGGATCACACTGAGTGATGCTATTTGCTCAGAAATCACTCTTGGTCTGGGCACCATATGGGATGCTGGAGATCGAACCCAGGTTTGTCCTGGGCAGCCGCGTGCAAGGCAAATGCCCTATAGCTGTGCTTTCACTCCAGGCCCCTGTTCCTAACTATCTTAAGCAGATTTGTTAAAGAAACAAGCTCTTTCATTGATATGGGGCACCACAGATTCTGTGTCTCCTTTTGGCAACATCCCTTATTTTGTCATTCTTTACAACTACTTCATCCACAGATTGTAGGAAGGTTCCTTCAGTCTGACTTTCCTTTTTTGTTTGTTTGTTTGTTTTGTTTTTCGGGCCACACCCACTTGATGCTCAGGGGTTACTCCTGGCTAAATGCTGAGAAATTGCCCCTGGCTTGGGGGGACCATATGGGACGCCGGGGGATCGAACCGCTGTCGCAATCTTTCCTTGGCTAGCGCTTGCAAGGAGTGTCTACTTTACCTGTAGCGCCACCTCGCTGGCCCCCTGACTTTCCATTTAGACTTTCACACTGGCATATACTCAATTTTCAAATTCATTCTTTTTTTTCAAACAAAACTTTTGATGGCTCGTTATCCTTAAAGGTTGAATGAATTATTAGCAACCAAAATATAGTTTTTCCTTAATATTCAAATTGTGCCTCTAGGCAAGGAAAATATTTGCATTTCATCATTCATTGCATTAAAGGAAAAAAAGGAAAAATTTAAACAGTGTAAGACTGTATTATAGTAATCATCAAATTGGAGTCTTCCTACAAAAACATATTTTGTTGCGAATATTGGGGAAGCAGAAAAGTAGATATTGAAACTGAAATCTTCCCCTTAATGCCTAATATTGTTAAATTAGAAAATTTAACAGTTTAAAAATTTTATATTAAATTGTTAGAATATAAAAGAAATACTGTACTAATCTATAATTCCTATAGCAATATATTGAGGTCTAATGTGTGTTTCAGATTTCAAAAGTGCTTACTTTTAGAATGGCTGCATACATCAATATACTAAGTATGAATTATTATGTAACATCTTCAGGGACGAGAAGCACAGTTATTCCAAACTATTAGTCTTTGGGGTCTGGAATTTTATTGAAGAGTATATATTCTATTTGTATAAGGTTCAGTATTTGATTTCAGCATCAAGCTCAAAACCTGCACATCATGGCAGTATCTCCTGCAAAAAATTAATTTTAGATACCAATATATGAATACTTCAGTTCAAGACAGTTTTCACTTCTAGGTGATTTTGAACATATTATATTGTAAGCAAATTAATGTAGAAATTATTTGGATTTTCAGAGCTTTCTGACTTTGCTATTTTTCACAAGAGATTTAGGCTACATTTTGCAACTTAAAAGTGTTTTCAGGGGCCAGAGCGGTGGCACAAGCGGTAGGGTGTTTGCCTTGCATGCACTAACATAGGACGAACTGTGCTTTGGCCCTTCCCCCTCAGCTTCTCATATGGTCACCCGAGCAAGAAGCAATTTCTGAGCACTTTATAGCCAGGGGTAACTCCTGAGCATCACCTATTGTGACCCAAAAAGCAAAAAAAAAAACAAACAAACAAAACAAAACTGTTTTTTAACTACAAAGGATACTCTATATAAAAGTTGCTTTGAAAGCAAAAAACAAATGTTCTATGTAACATTATTTCATGCTTCAAAATTATTTCATTATCTTTCTTCTCTATTTCAAATGTTTTTACATTGTAAATAGTGAACATGTTGTCCAAATGATCTTATATGTGTATTTTTACTTTATTGAGGTGCTGGAGTGGTGGCGCTAGAGGTAAGGTGTCTACCTTGCAAGTACTAGCCTAGGATGGACCAGGGTTTGATCCTCCGGCGTCCCATATGGTTCCCCCAAGCCAGGGGCAATTTAAGCGCATAGCCTGGAGTAACCCCAGAGCATCAACGGGTGTGGCCCCAAAGCAAAACAAAACCCCCCCAAAAAAACCTTTATTGAGACATTTTGTGGGTAGATATAGTTAATTTAAAATTTATAAAAATTTGATTATTTGCATCTCATATGGTCCCCTAAGCTTGCCAGGAGTGATTTCTTAGAGCTACAGAGTTGTTTCTGATTCAAAACTCCATAAAATAAAAATAAAACTGTAATTAAAAAAAAAAAAAAGAAAGGAGTACCCACATCACCTGGAAGATTGGGACCTGTGGAATGCATGCCAATATCAAAGTAGGTGGTCTATGCCTGCCCCTGAAGGATGGAGCCTGCTCCCCTCCAGCCATGTGCACATCAATGCAGGTACCATCCTGACCTACTAGCAGAGCCCAGACGCACTTTGTCCTGCTGCAGCGGGCAAAGACCATGTAGCACACATCAATGGAGGTGAGTTGGCCCCTACCTGGAAGGGCAGCACCAGAGGAGTGTCCACTTCACTCCAGAGCAGCACACTTATTCTAGTCAATGGATCCCATCACAATGCATAGAAAACACAGACTACAAGCATGACAATGGGAAAACAACACAGCTCTCCACCATGCATAGAGAAATGACGATGACAGCTCTGATGACCCCAAAATTGCCAAACACTAATTTGACTTCTCACAGAAGGACTTTTGAAAAGAAATTTGCAGGATCCTCATAGACTCAAAGATAGCATAGAATGAACTGAATGAACCTTAAATAAGAATGAAAGGAATAAAAAAGTAGAAATGAGAAAACTCCAAATTGAAATAACAGGACTGAAAAACTTGGTAGGCAAATGAAAACCTCGCTGGAAAGCCTCTCCAACAGATTTAGAGCATCTGAGGACTGCATTAATGAGTGGAAGATGAGATACATAACAGTTCCATACAACAAAAGAGGCTGAAAAAGAGCCTCAAAGCAAACAATCTGACAAAGGGAAAAGTCATCAAATAATGTGAACAGACAAAAATAGATATCTTTGATTAAAATAACAGAAACAATATACCATATTTTCCGGCATATAATACGATTTTTGAAACATAAAAAATTCAACCGAAAATCAGGGGTCGTCTTATATGCCGAGTATATCCCGAAAAATGTTTCAATATGCCACTAAACGAAAATTGTCTGAATATTGCCACAAAATGAATTTTCCAACTCGATCCTGCACCAATCACTGCAAGGCTGCTCAGACCACCTTTCTAACTCAGTCAATCCAAGCAGGCTTTTTAGCATGCAAATTAGACAATGTTCTGGACCCATATCTACACTGTAAAAAACCTGATTACATTGACCAGAGTCAGAGAGGAAGTCTATTACAGTATACCCTTTGAACCTTTGCTTGTTGTGATTGGCTCACTGTTGTACATACAGTTGCAGCACAGAAACTTTATGTCTGATACAGCGAATATAGGTCTAAACCTATGTTTGAACTGCAAAATTAGGCGGTTGTCTTATACGCCCAGTCGTCTTATATGCCAGAAAATACAGTAAAAATCATTGGAGTCCCAGAGACCCAGGAAGAAAATGCCCAGGAAGAATAAATAGTCAAGAACATCATTGCAGAGAAACTACTCAATTAAAGTGTGCATCCAACCAAATCCTGCATGCCTGAAGAGTATCAGATAAAAGAGATCCAAAGTAAAGCACTCCAAGACACATGATAGTCATGAATGATGAATACCACAGATAGGGAAAGAATACTGAAAGCAGTAAGATCAAAAAGTGAAATTACATTAAAAGAAGCATCCTTAAAACTTATAGCAGATCAATAAAACCTCAAGGCCTGAAGGCAGTGGTAGGATATAGTGACAAAACTCAACAAAATGAATGCTTTGCCAAGAGTACTCCACCCAGTGATATTCACATTCAGGTTTGAATACATAGCTTTATGAATAAACAAGAGCTCAGAAACTTTACAGACTCAAAAGCAATCTTAAAAGACAAACTAAAAGGTCTACTTTAAGATAAGATAGACCAATAGACACACAAACTTCTATAGAAAGATGAAACTTAATCCCATGACAATTATCTCTCTCAATATCAATGAACTAAATGTACCAGTTAAGAGACACAGAGGGGCAAAATGGATCAAAAGCTAAATCCAACGTTCTGCTGCCTACAAGAAATGCATCTCAATATTCAGAACAAACTTAGACTCAAAAACCAAGGTTGGAGGACATTCATCCAAGGAAACAACTCCCATAAAAATACTGGAATGACTATATTAATATCAGATGACACAGAAATTAAACTTGAAAAAAGTTATAAGGGACAGATATGGACATTTCTTAAAAACCAAGAGATATGTATAATAGGAAGAAAAATCACACTCCTGGGGCCAGGCGGTGACGCTGGAGGTAAGGTGCCTGCCTTACCTCGCTAGCCTTGGATGGACCGCGGTTCGATCCCCCGTGCCCCATATGGTTCCCCAGGCCAGGGGCGACTTCGAGCGCATAGCCAGGAGTAACCCCTGAGCATCACTGGGCATGGCCCAAAAACCAAAAAAAAAAAAAGAAAAGAAAAAAAAAAAGAAAAATCACACTCCTAAATGTATACAGCCCCAATGAAGGACAAACAAAATATTTAAAACAATATTTGACAATTCTGAAATAAGTCATCAGTAGCAACACAATAATAATGGAAAACCTCAGCGCCACCCTGTCACTTCATGATAGGCAATCAGGCTTAAACCTTACAAGGTTATACTAACTCTGATAGAAAAAATGGAAGAAAGTGGCCTAGTATATATAATACTTATATATAATATAACTACACACATATTTGTATCTCCAGAAAACTGTATAAACATTCTTCTACAGGAACATGGGCTCATCTCCAGCATAGACCACATTCTGGCCCATAAAACTTACCTCTATAAATTCAAGAGGATAGAAATTATAATAACTACATTTTCAGATCATAATGCTCTAAAATTAGAAGTAAATACAAAAGACATAGGAAAAATTTCAACACCTGGAAATAAAATTGAACAACCAGTGGGGCAGAGACTAAATAAAAAGATACTTGAAAACAAATGAGAACAAAGACAAAATTATCAAAATTTATGGGACACAGCTAAAGAGTACTAAGAGGTAAATTTGCCACTTTGCAAGCTCTTATCAGAAAGGAAAAAGGGGCCTACAGAAATAACTTAATGACACTGCTTATAAAATTAAAAATTGATTAACGAAAAGAACCAAAATTTGGCAGATGGAAATAATAAAGCTTAGAGCAGAAATTAGTAAATTTGAAATCCAAAAAAAATCCACAAGATCAACAAAAGCGAGTTAGTTCTTTAAAAATATAAACAAGAGCTATAAGCCACTAGCAAAATTCACAAAGGGAGAGAAAAACTCAATAAACTGAATTAGAAATGATAAGGGGGGAGATTGTAACAGGTACTATAAACATTAAAAAGGTAATCAGAGACTACTTTGAGAAACCAAACAAGAGAACCTGGAGGAAATGGATAAATTCTTTGATTATTATAACCTCCCAAGGTTGAACCAAAATGATCTAGCATATTTAAACAGACCAATCACTATTGAAGAAATTAAAATAGCGATAAAAAGTCTTCTCAAAATCAAAAGCCATGGCCCAGATTGATTCACTAACAAATTATTTCAGACCCCTCTAGGGGACCTATTACCAATCCTTTTCAGACTCTTCCGGGAAATTGAAGAAACAAAAACACTACCAAACATTTTTAAAAAAAATTTTATTGTGACCAATGTGAATTACAATTCTTTCACAGTCATATTTAAGGTACATAGTGACAGTGAATTAGGGCCATTCCCAACACCCATGTTGTCCTCCCTCTGCCCCTGTTCCAGGCATGCATCACACACCTCCTGTTTGCCCACTGGTATAACAGGTACCTTTTGTATATAACTTATTTTAGATTGGGAATATTAATTCTGTTATCGTTGACTTTGGGTTTGGTATTTAGGTCTGATAATTTTTATTTCCAGTCATTGTTTATGCTACCATTTGCTCCTAGTGCTATCCACTTTTTTATTTTTTTTTTCCTTCAATTTATGAAGCAGAATAAGATGGTTCAAGTTTTGTGGTTCTGTTGGGGAAAAAAAAGCAATGCTTGGAGTAACCCATCTAGGAACTATCAGTATCAATTTAAAAGAAGAAAGAGAAAGTAAAAACAAAACAAAACGAGCAATGACAAAAACATAACAGCAACAACAACAACAACAACAACAACTAAACACCAACAAGAAAGAAGAAAGAAAGAGAGAACAAAAAGGAAGGAGGGCTGGTGTGGCAAGGTTTTGTTTTTTGTGGGGTTTTTTTTTGTTTGTTGGTTTGTTTGTTTTCTGAATAGTCACAGTAGTTCTTCAGAAATTAGAAAGAGAATTCCCTTGGCATAAGAGATACAGGATTTTTCCACTCTTGAAGCATAATGTTATGGGAACAATTACAGGTTCCAGACATGCTCAATGTTGAACCCCATGGTCTTTTTAATGTCAGGAAACGTGCTGTTCAGTGTGGTTGTCAAAATTAGTCCTTTGTCATTAGAGATCTTAGTATTTGCATAGATCCTTGGACGAAGTCTAGGATAGAATCTTTCTTTATGGTTCTAGAAGTTCTGCTTGTCACTGTTATTGTGGTTGGTCTACTGTAATTAGTGAACTTGGTTTTTGCATAGATCCTACAACAAAGGATAGGATAGTCTTTACTTATGGTTCTAGAAGTTCTGCTCACACACAGTTATCAAAGTCAGACCTCTGAAATTAGAGATCTTAATTTTGTACATATCCTATGCCAAAGCCTAGGCTAAGGTCTTTCTTATTGGTCCCAGGAAAATTTCTGCTCAGTTGTGATGGTCAAAATCAGTCTTCTATAATTAGTGATCTTGATTTTTGCACAGATCAAAGGATAGAGTTTCTTCTGATTTCAGCTTAAGTGGTGAAATAGGGTAACCTGCTCTTAGATCAAGTTGTTGTTATTTCCTTGTAATCAGGTGTCATATCAACCTGCGCAGGTTGGTGTCAGAGTAGTGTTAGGAACTCCCTGGGGGGAGTTTGATTCCTGGTGCTGTTACAGGGAATTGTGTCAGTTCTACAGGCAGGATATGAGGTTTGGGGTTAGATGGTTATTGCCCGATCACATGGAGTCTAAGCCGAGTCCCCATGACAAATATTCAAGGTGGGAGGTACTCCTGTATTATAAAATATTTGTGTTCTTATCCCTAGTAGATAAGAGCTTGTTTATATACATAAGATTTCCTCTTTTTTAGTGTGCCTATACAAAAGGGAATGGTGCATTTGGGGGTAAGAATGACAGATTATAAAATCTCTGTGCCCTGGTTTTGCCCTGAGCTTTTATCTTAAGCGAAACTTTTTCTTCTAGAATTTCTACTTCTTCTAGAATTCTAGAATTTTAAGCAACTTGAAAAATATATCTACATATAAATTATATATCTATAAAATATAAATAAACAAATAAATAATAAACTAGAAAAGGATGATAGAGGCTACTATTGCCTTTGGATATAAACACAATACTAAGAAGTATGACTATTGAGGTATTAAACATACAAGAAAAATATAGATATCCGAATTGAACCTTTTAAGATATTCTTTAGGAGGGTGAGAACCAGGGCACATTTTCATCCCACACCATGGTCTTATTGAGTTTGAGCAATGGTTTGCAGCATAAGGGATCAGGTGGTGTCCTTGAGCTAAGGATCCTTTTGGAGTTCAACCCAGTAACATGCAACAGTCCACATTTACGGGTTTGTGTAAGAAGGACCACAAAGAGTGAGTCAGCAGGAGTGTTGGTTGCAGCTTCTTGCCAGAGCTTAAGATGTGGGAATGAGAACATGTTCTTTTGCTTTGGGAGCTGTATAGTGGCTAATTGGGGCAAGAGGTCAGTCTTCATACCTAATGAGTTAAGAACTGAGGGTTCAGAAGGTTAAATAGGGAGGAATAAGTTTGGGAGGACTAGAGGATAGAAAGAGTTCTGAAGGGGGCGGAGGGATAATATATAGAAAGGGTTACATACAATATAGGCATGGATTGTTTACAATATATAGGACATATATAGGGTAGTATGTTGTATATAAACTCATGCTCATTTGTAGACAGACATTAGACATCTATAATCAATCATAGATTGTTGTTGGAAAACCCATCATGGGATGGGTCTGAGCACTGAAGAAATAATTGGGTTAAGAAAAGATTAAAAAATCTAGTTAAAATATATATTAGGAGAGAAAGGAGAAAAATTAGAGAAAAAAAAGAGAAGATGAAAAAATAAAGAAGAAAAAATATACATAAAAATTGGGCTGTGCCTCAAAGTGGAAAGATTTTCTAATATCAAGACACTTCAGCACTTCATCAATGGCAGGGGTACACTCTGCTAAATGAAGTTTTCAAGGTTAAATTGTCGCTGGAGCATTTTAGGATAAGCATAGTTTTCACATCTAAGCATTATGGTAGTGAGCACTATAAGAGGTATCTACCATATGTAGTATCATCTGCCGGGTCTTGTGCATCAAGGTTGCTTTCCTAAAAAGAAACTTTACAACATGGGCTTTATGATATATTAATAAGAGAGATTGAATAGAAGAAGAAAGAAGAGAGGAAAGAAGAAAGAAAAGAGAAAGAAAAAAGGAAAAAGGATAATAGCAATTTGCAAAGCATATTCAATGAGTTGGACATGCAAAATAAGTCTGTGTGCACAATTATCTGTTTCAGTGGTCTCAATGGTCCTCAAGTGGTCTCAGTGCTTTAGGTCCTAATAGAAGACATCATCAAAAGGATATGGGTAAAGTTGAGCATCAAATTGCAAAATTATGGTGTCCATCCTATATCCTTAGGATATAGTGATATAAGATAAAGAAGCTGTGGACAAAGAAACTGAAGAGTTATTTTATACTTAATAAAATCAGGGCATTCAGGGGTCTCAAACTCAATTTACCTGCGGGCTGCAGTAGGCAAAGTCGGGGTGATCCTTGAGTGCAAAGTCAGTAGTAAGCCTTGAACATTGGGGGCTGTGACCCAAAAACTAAAACAAAACAAAACAAAACAAAAAAGGATTCCTCCAGGGCAGGACCACAAAATGTAGTACGGACGGAGGCCGTTTGCGGCCGGTGGGCGGCAAGTTTGAGATTGTAAACACTGCAGTGGAAGTCCCTGGCTACCAATCATATTCTGCACCTAGTTCTATGGATAAATACATTAGAACATTATTATATGCCTTTGTAGTGAGAGGTTGATTGAACACCTGTTCACTCTAAATAGCTGTTTCCTGTTTTTATGGTTTCTTCGTGGTGTAAAAAAATAGTGGAGACTTGTATTTCCCCTTTTCTGCTTGATATTGTCTCTTCTCCCTATATCCTGGCACTTATGGTGTTTAAACTGTACTATTTAAACTGTTGTATTTCTTCATGGAGTATTATATGTATATATCGTATATATTCTAAATGCCTCAAATGTTACACCCTATTCAGGAAGGGCTCACACCAGAAGTGCTCCTTAGCCTTCTTAGGTGTAGTGCACTCCTGAAAATAGGAATTATTTTGCCAAAAAGGCCCGCTTTGAGTAGTCTAAATCAGTTGACCTCTTTGCTTGGATTGTTTGGCTATAATTTCATAAGTGGCTGTGATATCTCACTCTTTATCTTTAAGAAACCAGGCTTCAGTATTTCTAACAAAGAAAATACAGTACCCCAAAACCCGCCAAAAGTCTCCTGCTGAGCTCCCTTTTGTGATCTCTCTCTCTCCTCCTACTACTACCTTGAAGGTATCTGGTTTCTCTACCTGTCACTTCATATGCTAATTCTAGCTCTGATCTCATTGGTTCAATCCCCTTTCCTTTCTCCCTGGCTACGCCCCAAGAATCTGGCTATTTAAGGCCCACTCAGATAATAAAGTTCTCTCTCTGGACTCTTCCTCACCACCGGTCACACCATGTAATTCTGTGTGATCTCATTTATCTTTCATTTTCATTTCATATTTCATAATTCGTATTTCATATTTCATCCATTTCATGCATCCGCTTGATCCCATTGGATAAATAATATCCATCTAAGATTTTGCTTAGGGACATTTTATCAAAATTATGATAATAAAGTCCACAGCACTCAAATAAGTGCTATCATTCTATCATTCTATATTGATCCTTCTTTTTCTGGCTTACTTTATTTAACATAATATTTTCTAGTTCCATCCATGCTGTTGCAAATTGCATGATACTACCAAATAGTGTTAATGAAGCTAACATCACCCTGATACCAAAGCAGACAGAGATGCCACAATAAGTGGACTACAGACAAATGTCCCTTATGAACATAGATGGATAGATCCTCAAAAAGAATCCTATCAAATAGATTAAACACCTCATCAAGAAGGCCATACACCATGACCAAATAGGTATCATTTCAGAGATGCAAGGATGATTTAACATAAGCAAATCAATCAAGTAATATACTATACAGGAGAAGAATAAACAAAAACTGTATGATCATATCATAGATGCATAGAAAGCATTTGATAAGGTCCAATACCCATTTATAATATAAACTCTCAACAAGATGGGAATGGAAGAAACTTTTTTCTATATATTCAAGGCAATTTACCACAAGCCCATGGCAAATATTATACTCAATGGAAATAAAATGAATGTCTTTCCTCTAAATTTCGGTACAAGACAAACTCTTAATTTAACATAGTACTTGAATTATTTGCCATAGCAATTAGGCATGAAAAAGATATCAAGGCCATCCAGATAGGAAAGGAAGAAGTCAAGCTCTCACTGTTTGCAGATGATATGATGCTATATTTAGAAAACCCTAAGGATTCTACCAAATAAATTCATATAGCTAAATGGCAGGCTACAATATTAATAGGCAAAAATCAAAGGCCTTCTCAAACATAAATAATGATAGAGAAGAAATGGACAGTAAAAAGCAATCCTGGAGTGGTGACGCAAGCGTTAAGGTGTTTGCCTTGCATGCAGCTGACCTAGGGTGGACTTCAGTTTGATCCCCCAGAGTCCCATATGGTCCCCCAATCCAGGAGCGATTTCTAAGTGCATAGCCAGGAGTAACCCTTGAGCATCACTAGGTGTGGCCCAAAAAAGCAAAAAACAAATGAACAAACAAACAAACAAACAAAAAAGGAATCCCATTCACATCAATGCCAAACAAACTCAAATACTTTGGAGTCAACATAACTAAAGAGGTGAAGAACCTATACAAAGAAAATTATAAAAACCTGCTTCAAGAAATTAAGGAGGATACAAGGAAATTTAGGCACTAATTCTGTTCATGTATTGGGAGAATTAACATTATTAAAATGGCAATACTCCCCAAAGCACACTACATATTTAATTAGATCCTTCTAAGGATACCTATAATATTCATCAAAGAAGTGTATTAAACACTCCTGAAATTCATTTGAAACAATAAACTCCCACAAATAGCTAGAGCAATCCTTAGGAAGAAGAATATGGGAGGCATCACTTTCCCCAACTTTACATTTTATTACAAAGAAATAATCATTAAAACAGCATGGTATTGGAATAAAGACAAACCTTCAGCTCAATGTAACAGACTTAAATATTCAAAGAATGCTTCCCAGATATACAATCAATTACATTTTGAGTATTGTGCAAAAAAATGCAAAATGTAAAAACAAAATCCTCTTTTAACAAGTGGCATTGGTATGGTGGTCAGTCACATGCAAAAAAAGCACTTAGACCTCCATGTAACAACATGCACAAAGGTCAAATCAAAGTGGAGTACAGACCTTTATATCAGACCCCAAAAAATAAGATGTACCCAAAATACTTAGGTAAAATATTCCATGACATTGAGACTAAAGGCATCTTCAGGAAGGAAACACCAAAGTCCTATAATGGAAGCAGAGATAAACAAATAGAACTATATTAGACTGAGAAGCTTCTGCACCTCAAACTAAATAGTGAGTAGGATACAAAAACCACTCACAGGATGGGAGAAACTATTCACCCAATACCTATCAGATAAGGGGCTAATATCTAAGGTAAACAAGGTACCGACATAACTTTACAAGGAAAACATATCTAACCCCATCAAAAAATAAAGAAAAAAATGAACAGAAATTTCCTCAAAAAAAACAAAAACAAAAACAAAACCAGATATAATAGGTCAAAAAGCACATTTAAAATGCTCCACATCACTAATTAGGGAAATGCAAATCAAAACAACAATGAAGGTTATCACAAAGAGTGGAGAGTGCAGCTAAAGAAATAATTAATGTGTGGAGAAAGAAACTCTCATTCGCTACTGTTGAGAATGCCTGCTATCCTAGCCTTTCTGGGGAGATTCCTCAAAAATCTGTAAATTGAGCTCCCACATGATCCAGTAATACCACTCCTAGGGATATACATTAGGAATATAAGAAAGCAATACCAAAATGCCCTCTGCATACCTATGTTCACCGCAGTTCTATGTATAATGGCCAGAATCTGGAAACAACTCCAATTCCTGATAAGAGCTGAGCGAATAATGAAGTTGTTGTATATATAGTCAATGGAATACTAGCTGTTAGGAAAGATGAATTGTGACATTTTCTTATACATAGAATCACATAAATTTTATTATGTTGAGTGAAATAAGTCAAAGGAAGAGAGAGACAAACAGAATAATCTCACTCATCTGTGAGATTTAAGAAAAATGAAGACAGTATGCAATAATGCCTAGAGACAATATCAGTCAAGACCAAAAGGACTCATCCATGATATAAAGCATACCACAAAGGATGGTCAATGCAGTTAGAGAAATAACTATACTAAAAACTATCATGACAATGATAGTGAGTGAAAGAAATAAAATTCCAAGCTCAAAGACAGGCTGAGGGTAGGGAAGGAGGGAAATGGGGAATATTGGCAGAGGGAATGTCGCACTGGTGAAGAGAGGTGTACATTATATGACTGATGCCCAACTATGGACATGTTTGTAACCATGGTGCTTAACTAAAGGTATTATTATTTAAAAAATTAAAAAATAAGAAGATAAAGGGGCTAGAATGATATTACAGTGGCTAGGAAACTTGAATGTGGCCAAACAAATTTCAGTCCTTGGCATCCTACACAGTCTCCTGAGTCTTCCTGAAGTAATCCCTGTGCACAGCTGGGTGTAGCCCAAACGTCTCCATATTTTGTTTAAAGTGTGTCTTAATGTTTGCACCACTCTGCTTTTTGTTTGTAAAGTTTGTTTCATTTAAATATAATTTTAGTACTCAGTCCACTAGTATTTATTATAATGATGAATATTTCTTTTTTTATGTTTTTGGGCCACACTCAGTGATGCTCAGGGGTTACTCCTGACTATGCACTCAGAAATCACTCCTGGCTTGGGGGATCATATGGGATGCCAGGTCCTTCCTGGGTCAGCCACATGCAAGGCAAGTGCCTACTGCTGCACTACTGTTCCGACCCCAAATAATGATCAATATTTCTATATATTCATAATGTCTAGAAACAATTATACAATGTATAAAATAATTCTAATAATTCTGAACATTCAGACTTATATTTACTATCTCATCTTGAAGTTTTATTATGGTTCTATTTGTTTTTGTTTCTTTTAATATTAAATTAAATAAAAAATACTATCTTGTCTTCTTATTAAAGTATTTTCCAAAATTGAAAAATAAAATTAAGAATTAAAGCAGTCTTTCATGTAATTCTTGGGAATTCTAAGGACCATTCATAATATTTATTCAATTTTTTATTATTTTAGTAGGATCTAGATCCTTTGAAATTTTATCATAATTTAAATCACATGTCCATCAGAAAGAATAGCTATGCCCATAATTTGATATACATTGTGAGACATTTTATGTTTCTAAATAAATATTTTTCAAATGAGTAGGTAAAATCAGGACTAATTATTTTTGGAAAAGAAAATATCTAAAAATCAGTAAATTACTATGAGAAGTTTAAAAATATAAAAGTGATTTATTTATACTTATTTTATTAAAATTTGGAATAAAATGTCAGAGTTAAACATGAAATGGATTAACATTCTAGAGGGCAACAATCCATAACTACCAAAATTATGTTTCCTACGAAAAATTTATTTCATCTCCATTTGAGGAAAAATGGACAATTAATATGTAAATTAACAAAGTCCAGAAGATTTTTATAAATTACTTTATATAAAACCATGTATTACATAGTTGCTCATAATGCATTTGTTCTAAGACCAATCCAACCACCAATGACAAATTCTTTCCACCATTGTCCCCATATTCCCATCCACTCCCAAGCCTACCCCTTTAGCAGGCACAAAATAATGTATTTTATACTGCTTGTTTACAGGTAAATGGAAATTAAATTATTTTTAAAACTTAGTTTGTTGGACCATATGGGATGCTGGGATTGAACGGAGGTCCTTCCTGGGTCAACCTGTACAAGGCAAACACACTAGTGCTGTGCTATCACTCTGGTCCCTTGCTAGTAATTTTTAATTTGTTTCATTTCTGAACACTAGATGTCTTTGAATCTATGTTGATATAGAAATTGGTGTGTTCATTGCAAAGAACAAGAACATTCTGTGCTTGCAGGTATGTGGAGTGAAAAGAATTTTCATTTACTACTGGTGGGAATGCCTTCTAGTCTAGCCTTTATGGAAAACAATATGGCGATTCCTCAAAAAACTGGAAATTGAACTCCCCATGTGATCCAGCTATACCACTCCTAGGGATATACCCTAGGAATACAAAAATACAATACAAAAATGCTTTCCTCACACCTATATTCACTTCAGTGCTATTAACATTAGCCTTACTCTGGAAACAACCAAGATGCCTTTCAACAGAAGAATGACTAAAGAAACTATGGTAAATATACACAATGGAATATTATGTAGCCTTCAGGAGAGATGAAGTCATGAAATTCTCCTTTACATGGATAGATGTACATGGAATCTGTTTTGCTGAGTGAAATAAGTCAGAGGGAGAGAGATAGACACAGAATAGTATCACTCTTCTATGGGTTTTAAGGAAAATAAAAGATATTATTGTAATAATGCCCAAAGACAATAGAGATAAGGGTAGAAGGATCAGCTCACTATATGAAGCTCACCACAAAGAGTAGTGAGTGCAGTTAGAGAAATAACTACACTGACAACTATCATAACAATGTCAATGAGTGAGGGGAGTAGAAAGTCTGTCGCGAATACCGGGGTGGAGGGGTGGGAGTAGATGGGGCATTGGTGATGGGACTATTGCACTGGTGAAGGGGGTATTTTTATATAACTAAAACCAACTACAATCATGTCCGTAATCAAGGTGCTTAAATAAAGAATTAAAAAATATATAAATATATTGGTGTGTTCCTACTAGGCTGACAGTATTAAAAATTGTAGTTGTCATGTGGCAGCATATGTAATCCAGAGATTCCAAGTTTTGTGGCTGATAATTTGGTTTTTGGGGGGCTGGTTTTCAGTTGTCAGAGCTTCTGGAAGATCAAGAAGTTGGGAAAGGGAGCCCACACTCCCTCCAAAAATGTCCTGGAAATATCAGTCCAAATACTGGCATACCTAGAATTTTGGTCAGTTTGGCATCTCTAAAGTCTTGTTGCTGAGCAGTGAAGCTGGGCCACTGTTAAGATGGTGATTGTGGGTGGTGAGTGCAACTGGGTGACTACCGCAGGGAGAGGACTTAGTTCACCCTCTCCTCCTAAGTTTGCTGTTTTTAGCTATGTGGCTGATGTACCCATTATTTTTCATGGCTTGGTACACATCTAATTCTAGAATAGAACGAGTCTATGTAACTGGCCAAATGCAGACAAGTTGAATACGTTTGTGAGGCACAGTTTTGGTTGCCAGGATTTCCAGAAGTGTGAGAAGGCAGGGGAGAGGGGTTTGAGGTTTCAGCATTCACTCCCAGAAAATCCCTGGACATTTCAGTTCAAATATTGACACACTTGGACTGGAAGCTTTAAACACTGGGCCAAACAAATTTTATTTCTCTAGATCAAGTCTACATTACAGTCTATTGGATTATTACAGCTCAACAAGGGCAAAATTAATCTATGAACATCTACATTTCATTCCATCACTGTAGAATCTTTTATTTCTCCAAAGATTATTATATCCTATTAGTAAAAGATGGGTTTTTAAAACTAAATTACCTGATTATTGCTAATCGCATAGAATTATCATTGATAATTACTATGTAGCTTTCAGATCTCAGTGAAAGTAAGTAGAAAATAAATGTGTATGAACAAATAAATCTGATATTAAGATCTATATGTAATGTATCTATATATGTATAATATAAATCTATAGTAGTGGATGAGTTCAGATTAATTCCTGCAATTCCAATTTAATAACAATATTTTTCCAAATTTTCCACTTTTCATATTAATAACTTCTAAACCATGAGAAATTTGTTTCCCATTATTCTTGGTTTTGTTGCTCCCTTCAATCCTTTGGTACACAACAGGGGTGGCGAACAAATTCAACACAGAGCCAAAATTTTAAACTGTGAGAGTCAGAGAGCCACACCACACAGTGACCTGCCATAACACATATTGCATTTTGCCATTTTGAGTGAAGGTAAAAATTCTGTTCGCCACCCCTGGTATACAACTATTTCCTGAACATAGTAGCTGAATTTGATATTTAGATACACTCGTCTTATCATTCTTCTTTCTACTGTTCCCAGGCCTGTTTGATTTTAGTCTTCCCTAGTAGTTGTTGCTCTCCTTACAAAACTACCAGCTCTTCAATCTCAGACCCACTACTACTTCTGATGCTTTGGGCCTTGCTGTCATTTCCAAAGCAAGAGAACTGAAAGAACGAAACCAAAAAGATAAAGGAATGGAGAAGAAATAGAAGATTTTCTTGTTATCCTTCCTGCCTGAAATTTTACTATCACTTTTATAGACTTGTACTTTTTCTTATTGTGCAATCTTTCTGGTAACATTCTGTCCAACTTTGACAAAGAATTGCTTTTTTTTTAATTTTTAGCATTTTATTGTCTCTGACTATATATATTTATGCTTTTCCTCTCATTAGGAACTCTCAAGAAATGCTTAGGTGTTCTGGCCGACCACTCTTGATATTTTTCTGGCAGCTGTAAGGTTCAGTGCTTTGGTATAGGGTTGCAGTGCAGTTGGAGTCAGGGGTGCTAAAACTCACTAGGCTATTCCATTTTACCTTTCTTCTCTTATGGACATTATTTTAAGTCATATATTATAATTTAAAATATATA
>PVKC010007484.1:0-29418 GCA_004027635.1 Crocidura indochinensis
CTTGCAAGATCATTTACTCTCAGGTGCTTTTGTGGTGTATGGAAGACTTCTGCTTCTTCTTGAATGGTAAAATCAGACCTCTGTATCTAGAGATCTTGGTGACTGTGCAGCTCAGGGAATGGAGTTTATGATGAAGTTTTTCTTTGTGGTTCTAGTAGTTCTGCTTCTTCAGTGTCGTTTTAATCCATCTTCTGTAGTTGATGTTCTTGGCCATTATGTTGAGTGGTGTCTCTTCACTTGGGTAGTGGGTACTGGTTCGTTGGGGTAGGAGGTTGGTCTTGATGCCTAATGGATTAAGAACTGAGGGTGAAGAATTATAATGTGGTGGGGCTATCAGGCGTGGGATTGAGGGGTGAAGGGATAGTCGGATTTCTTGAGGAGGGAGGGAGAATAGTATATGAGAGGGGTTATATAGGGTATAGGTATGGGTTGTTTGTGGTTTAGGTTTGCCCCTTAAGGAGGATTCATACCTCTGTGTGCTCCTGCCCACATATAAACATATAGGAGTTAGCTTAGGTGTATATTAATGTAGAGAGGTGAAGAGGGCAAGAGGTACGCTGAGTACAGAAAGATAGGTAAGTATAGTACTTGTAAGGAAAGGAAACTAATAGATCAACTTTTGTATATGTATAGGTTTCGTGTCTTGAGTACTGACCGTTGTGCTAGTGAGGTCTATTTATATAAGTGTTTACCCTTTGCAGTATTGTCCACAGCACCCTATATGTCAGCATCCCTTTCCTATAGAGGAGGTGAGCATGTGGTTTTTATTTGACATAGATTAAATTGATGATAGTGAGGAGGAGAAGGTAGAAGAAGAGGGAGACAAGAAGAGAGAAT
The DNA here is from genome assembly GCA_004027635.1 of Crocidura indochinensis. Classification (NCBI taxonomy): domain Eukaryota; kingdom Metazoa; phylum Chordata; class Mammalia; order Eulipotyphla; family Soricidae; genus Crocidura; species Crocidura indochinensis. The sequence goes on from PVKC010007484.1 coordinate 838, forward strand.
AGGAAAAACAAAAAAACCCAACAATCAAACAACAATAGTAACAAAAATATGAAGTAATGAGAAGACAAGAGCAAGGGCCTGTTAGTTTGCTTGAACATGTTTGATGTTTAGGCCCTGTGAAAAATAGTGTTTTTAATAGTGCATTTTCTCTCTAAGAATATATAATATCAAAAAAAATAACCAACCCCAAAACACAGTTGTCATATCTGCATTTTGCCAACTCCATAGACTCTTTTATTCTCAAAAGAGATGTAAACCATACTGTGAAACAGTATGGCCATACCAGCCACACATTTGAAAGCTGACAATCTCTGTAGAGAGAAGGCCAAGTTCCCCGCCTTGCTGAAGCTATGCCAACAGCACTCACTACCCACAATCACTACTTCTCCAATGGCCTGCTTCATTACTTCTCTACAACTCTCTGCAGAAAAACCAATTTGACCCAGATTCTATGTATGTCGATTTAGGGGCTTATATCACCAGGATTTTATTGGAGTTAGTGCAGGAAACCACTTTCCCTGCCTTCTCATACTTCTAGAAGACCTGAAAGCTGAAAGAATACCCCCCAAAAGCCAGTCTCAGTAATAGTGCTTGGAATTCCCGGACAACTCTATTTTTGCTCAATACTGTCAACTCAGTATGAACACAGTAATTTAGATGCCAATATGTTTCTGAAGTCACCTAATATTCAGAAACAAAAGAAGTTAATAGGATGATCAACTAGCACCAAAAGCTTACAAAAAATCTGACAATGACTTAATGACCTTATTGTGAGATAAGTAATTTTCACTTGTTCTCTTCCTTCCTTCCTTCCTTCCTTCCTTCCTTCCTTCCTTCCTTCCTTCCTTCCTTCCTTCCTTCCTTCCTTCCTTCCTTCCTTCCTTCCTTTCATTCTTTCTTTCTTTCTTTCTTCCTTTGTTCCTTCCTTCCTTCCTTCCTTCCTTCCTTCCTTCCTTCCTTCCTTCCCTTCATTCTTTCTTTCTTTCTTTCTTTCTTTCTTTCTTTCTTCCTTTGTTCCTTCCTTCCTTCCTTTCTTCCTTCCTTCCCTCATTTAATTTCAAAGCTAACTTCATCTCTGATAGATAATAAAGGTAATTTTATATCAAAGTTGCAAATGTAAAAGACTTGGATCCTAGTGTAGTAATCTTTTCTCTTTTATTTTTTCTTTGTATATATACTATGCATATACTTGTGAATATATAAGAGCATATTAGTAACTGAAAAGCTTTAATGTTTTCCTTCTGCAGTTAGTATTATGAAGTCCTTAGTTTTGATCATGGAGACTTTATTTGGCTACATCATTGACCAACTGAATCAACTCATCAAGTTGTTGGAACTCTTTCCACCAATTTAGCTTATTTGCCTAAGAAAGACTTTGACAATCTTGCTTTAGGTTAAGCCCATATTTGTTGATTTATTTTATTAGACTTAAACTCTTTCCACATTGTCTTATGTAAGTCAATAAGATGAATGAAGTTGTTCTGACCTTAATATATTAACTCCTTAATAATCTAACTTTTCTCTAAGGAGTAGCTATTGATGAGGGCCAGAGGTAATCCTTAATCTCCCATAGTGGTGAAATAATTATCTAATTAATTTAAGGGTTTAGCAAACATGTGCTAAATAATTCACAACTCCAAATTTAAAGATTTATTTGATCTTGCTTGTTTGCTAACTATGCCACCCTTCATGAGATTCTAACACCCAACATTCACTTTTGATATAAAAGTGTTAATTTGGAAAACCAGAATATAATATGTATTCATTCACTAGTGGAATGTAAATCAATTAGCAATTTTTCATGCAACAGCAGGATATGCCCATCAGTATCTATAGTACCCCATTGCTGTGTTGTGAGGAGTATATAGTAATATATATATTATAGTGCATATAATATATAATATGTTCTAATCAAGAGTTCTTAGTACAAGGGCTGGAGTAGTAACTTAATGGAGAAGGTGCTTGCATTGCATGGTGGCTTCATCTCTAGTATCCCATATGGTTCCCTGAACCTCACCAGTAGTAAGCTCTGAGTGGAGAGTCAAGGAGTAAATTCTGAGCACAGTTGCTTGTGGCCTACAGACAAAGCAAAATGAAAAGGAGAAAAAAGACTTATTAATACAGCATGAAATGGAATGATACATATTTCTCTGATATAGTGAATATTATTATTCTATCATAGCTATCTTCCATAAAGTCTGGTCATATTAGAATATACAGTTCTTGATGCAAAATATTTAAAGCCAGGAATATTGTATCTTTTCTTAATATCCTAGCACTACCTCTGAAATCTTAATACATACTAAAAATAATTCTATTTGTTTAATAGATATATCAGTAAATTAATCTGAAATTGTACTTGAGTACTTACTAGTTCTTAAGAAGCTCACCTTTGCAGACTTCAGGGATGAGATATTATATTCTATATGTATTTCTCCCCATGATATAGATAGGTATCACTAGTCATAAAGTCACTTCTTCAAGAGTGGAGCTCCTAGTATTTATAAAGAGGACAGTGACTTAAAAACTTGATAATCAAGTATAAGGTTTGCATAAATAAACCTCACTTATCACTTCAGTAACAATGTCAAAGATTTTCAGTAGAACAAGATCGAACCTAATTATATCTGAATATCAAATATCCATTCAGGACTTCAACAAAACATCTTGCCATTTTTCTGTTCCTAATTTTAAATGATGCCTGTTTTTATTAGAAATTTTAATTTTGTTGTAATATCTTATGCTAAGATGCCTGCCTATGAGTGATTACTTTGCCAAACCATATTTTCTCTTTTCTGGTGCTCTTATCTAGAGTTAATGTTCTTCAACCTTTGATACCTGTGGACTAGTGCCTGTCCTTCATACCAGTATACAGGCCTCAGAACGAGTGGTGTTTTGGTTTGTTTTGTTTTGGTTTTGGGGCCACACCTGGCTATGCTTACTTCTATCTCTGTACTCAGGGATCACTTCTGACAGGGCTTGGGAAACCATATTGGATGCTGGGTATGGAAATGGATCAGCCACATGCTGTACTATCAGTCCAGTTCCTATAATCGGTGTGTTTTTTTCAGTTTTTCTATACCTTTCTATACCATTCTACAAAATGGTGGTTGAAGGTCAGTGTGTTAGATAGAAGCCATTTTAACCCAATACCTAATACCTAATAATGACTACTTCATCAGTTAGTTATTCAGAAGCTCTAGATATAGTCAAGAAAGACTGAGGTCTGAGTATGCTAGTATTCCTTTGTATTCTTTTAATTCTTTTAATTTTCCAATAACAATGAAAAAAGTTTTTCTGGAATTAAGCATGTCTACCTGAAATATCTAATTTGACTTCTATTTCCCTGGCTTTCCATGACTTATATTACTACTTCTATTTATAAACCTTTGCAAATTTCTGACTATGTTACATAATTTGTATTCTCAATGATTTAATGAATGCTGCATAGATGATTAACTTTATTTAAAAGAAAATAATTTATTCAATGATAAATATCTGTCCATATCTTTGCATTCTTTCTTTTTCTTTCTTTCTTTTTTTGGGGGGGCACATCTGGCAGTGCTCAGGGGTTACTCCTGGCTCTGCACGCAGAATGCTGGGAATCAAACAACCATCCATCTTGTGTTGTCCATGTGCAAGGCAAACACCCTACCTCTGTGCTATCTCTCTGGCTCTATATCTTTAAATACTTAAGGCAATTCTAGTAGAGGAATTATTGAGTCAGAGGTGTCAGATTTTGCTAAATATTGTGAAATTGTCCCATTAAAAATCAGCAAATGTATATGATTTCCCTAGAGAGGGTTATACGTTTTTCCTATATGTCCACTATTACTTAATACTTTCCTTAAGAAATAAAAATTAAAGCTATTTCAATGCAACTGACAAAATGTATTTTAATAAACATTCAACTATATATGACTTCTAATACAATTATAGGAAGTTTCTCTACAAAAGTATTTTTTTTTCCCGGCCACACCCATTTGATGCTCAGGGGTTACTCCTGGCTAAGAGCTCAGAAATTGCCCCTGGCTTGGAGGGACCATATAGGACGCCGGGGGATAGAACCGCGGTCCTTCCTTGGCTAGTGCTTGCAAGGCAGACACCTTACCTCTAGTGCCACCTCACTGGCCCCTACAAAAGTCTTATATAAATGTTTTTTATGTTTGTTTTTGCAAGTCTTATATAAAAGTCTTATATAAAAGTTTTTTAAAGTTTGTTTGTGTAAGTCCTTTGCATTTTTCTTAGAGTCATTCCTAAATATTTATGCATCTTCTACTATTCTGCATAATTAATTTTTAAAATAAAAATTTCTACATTTACAACTACTTAAAATAGTAATACACATTCATCATGGAAAATCCCCAGTGATAAGTAAAAAAATAATTATCATGATCTTAATGCTTAGAGATAATTCTTGAGATTTCCTGCATGCATTTTTAAGGTCATATTTCTTATTTGCATATATATGAATACTCATTTATTCCCCACACGGTGGTTTTATGTTCCTCATAAAATTGTGAAATTCTGTTGTTGTCACTTGTATTCAATAACCAATAGTTTTCCATAGCAAAAATTTAACTACAAAATTTTTCTTAAAAGGCTAAAAACTGTATTTTGTTTTATCAATTTGGTGCTGCCTATGACTTGCTATTTTATTATTATAAATTATATTGTGATTAATGTTATTAAAATAACATTTTTGTGAGAAGTTTTATGAGAAAATTCCAAGAAATTTAAAATTGTTAATCATAGGACATGCAGCACCTTTAGAGTTTAATATATTTTCTTGCTAATTTGTTTTTTTATGTTTAGATTGTTCTATCAAAAGCTGAATCAAATTTACATTTGTATGAGAACAGCCAGAAACATGAATCACTGTCAGTTACTGGACATTATCTATAAAGTCAATAAATTATATCAATAAGTTACTCAATGAATAGAAAAATATATTAATTAAACTTTATTACAAAGTTCCAAAAAGATTGCATCTTTTTATTAAACTTTTTTGTAAGTTATTTGTGAACTATTCTTTCATGTTTTAAGAATTATTTATGAAGGTATTATGATATACATACTTGAATGATTGTTTCATGTATGCACCATTTCAATACCTCATACCCCCACCAAAGTACCCACTTCCCTTCAAACCCTCCACCAAGGTTCCGATGGCCTCTCCAGACCCCCGTTATCCTCCTTCCAACTCAGTTTTGTGTATCAGCTTGTGGCTTCCTTACTGTGTGCTGTTAAATCCCACTTAAGAGAAAGATCATTCACTAGCTGTCCCTTTCCATCTCTCGTGTATTTTGACTGTTTAAAAAAATTTTTTTTATCTCAGGTGGTTTGAATGAGAACTTAGAGAAAGTTGAGACAATGCTTCCTAAATCTGAAGCAAGCTTCAAAAAAGCTTCAAAACCCTTATAAAGAGATGATAACACCTTAATTTATAAAATGTGAACATAGCAAGTGTACAGATATATTACAGGCTTATTATATATAATATTGAGTCTAAAAAGAAGTTGATTATAAAGAGATCATATTAAAAGTGTAGTAGAAATGTGGTAGAAAAGTCACTATTGTCAAAATCTCTCAGAAAGGTAAATGAGGACAAATAGAAGAGGATTTTAGATTGTGACGCATAATAGCCTCTTTGCTTTCTATTAAGGGATGCGAATCTCTCAGCAATGTTATGTAGGAGATAAAGGTAAAGCAAGAAAAGCATTTGCTGTTCTGAAACAAGGAAAGCAAGTAATAATAACTGGCCATTATTATTTTATTCCCTCATTGGTACCACTATGTTCTATATTAAAGCTATACTTTGTATTTCATGAATTTTAGGCAAATTATTATTTTTAAATCTCATGAGAGCTTTCTCTGTAATGATTTTATGATCATTTTTATCATCCTCACAAATATATTTTATTTTTGAACTTATACAAGTATTTTACATGTAAGAGCAAAGGCTATTGTTTTTTTACATTATAATCTTTAACCTTTTCCCCCAACCCCCTGCCATTTCTCATGGTCACATCTGCAAATCTTCCTGGCTCTGGACTTAGGGACCAATCATGGTAGTGCTCAGAGAATCATATGTGGTGCTGAGTATTAAACTTGGTCTGTAGCGTGCAAAGCAAAAGGCCCTCCATTGAATTATTGTTCCAGTCTGCATTCTTGGTTATGGTATTCTACACATGAAGAATGTGTCTGTTACATATATCTTTCATAATTATTTTTGCTCTAGGTTTAAGTGCATTTTATATAGACTAACGCATGCTTCTGCATTTCTTTTTGTGTTCTTTTCTGTTTGTATATAGAAGCAGTCTTGACTTTTAATATGAGATGAGGTTACATTAAAAGAAACTACAGTAGCATGGGAGGATAAGGAGACAAGGTTACTTTAACATGAAACAGCAATTACTGAGGCACATGCAGATCAGGATTATTTTTACAGTAACATTACTAACTAGAAAATACCTTTTAAACTTTTTTTTAACCAAATTTAATAACATTTCTATTAAATTCTCTTATGCTTTCTAACTTTTATAATGTGTTCTCTTATTTTATTGTCTTCCCACCCTGTTTTTAAATTGAAGCATGCATTTTTTTTTTTTTTTTTTGGTTTTTGGGTTACACCCGGCAGTGCTCAGGGGTTACTCCTGGCTCCATGCTCAGAAATTGCTCCTGGCAGGCACGGGGGACCATATGGGGCACCAGGATTCGAACCGATGACCTTTTGCATGAAAGGCAAACGCCCTACCTCCATGCTATCTCCCGGGCCCCGAAACATACATTTTTCGAAACATACATTTTTTGATTAAATAATTTTTAATTTAGGGGTCCGGGAGATAGCATGGTGGTAGGGCGTTTGCCTTTCATGCAAAAGGTCATCGGTTCGAATCCCGGTGCCCCATATGGTCCCCCGTGCCTGCCAGGAGCAATTTCTGAACATGGAGCCAGGAGTAACCCCTTAGCACTGCCGGGTGTGACCCCAAAAATAATTTTTAATTTAAACACCCTGATTACAAACATAATTGTAGTTGGGTTTCAGTCAGTTATAAAAAGAACACCCCCCCTTCACCCGTGAAACCTTTCCATAACCAATACCCGCATCTCTTCCCTCCCCCACCTCCCGCCTGTTTTCGAGACAGGCTTTCTACATTCCTTACTCACTGACATTGTTGTGATAGTTCTCAGAGTAGTTATTTCTCTAACTGCACTCACCACTCTTTGTGGTGAGCTTCATATAGTTCTCAGAGTAGTTATTTCTCTAACTGCACTCACCACTCTTTGTGGTGAGCTTCATATCCTGAGACAATCCTTCTGATCCTCATCTCTGGTAATTATTTCAATGTCTTTAATTTTTTTAAAAAAACCATAGATGAATGAGACTATTCTGTATCTCTCTCTCCCTCTGACTCATTTTACTCAGCATAATAGATTCCATGTACATCTATGTATAGGAAAATTTTATGACTTCATATCTCCTGACAGCTGCATAATATTCCATTGTGTATATGTACCGCAGTTTCTTTAGCCATTCATCCGTTGAAGGGCATCTTGGTTGGTTCCAGAGTCTGGCTATTGTAAAAAGTGCTCTAATGAATATAGGTGTGAGGAAGGGTATAATGTGCTCTCTTAATGCAATCACATTATTTTCAAATGATATCTTCTCCCTTTTCTTATGTAAGAATTCTTCTTTTACTTTCCTTTCTAGCTTATGAGATATATTTGTAGAAAATAAAAGTTAAACTTCTTAATAATTTTTGTCTCTTATTTTGCTTTATTCTTTTCTATAGGTTTCCTCCTTGTCTTTTGGTATTTGATATATTTTGTTTTTCTTCTTTTAGTTAGATAGAAGTCCTTCTTCTTTTCAAATAGTAGGAACAATAGTAGTGATAACTCTGGTGACTATCATCATAAAGGTTATTTATCGCTATCTTTCATATATTTAGCAATATTTTGATAGTTTATATGCTTTTTAATAATACAAATTATTATTACTGCTGACATCAATAATGATAACACATGCTAAAATATCAAACATTTTACATGACCTAAACTCTCTTTAAAAGTTGGGGGCTGGGCGGTGGCGCTGGAGATAAGGTGCCTGTGCTAACCTAGGATGGACTACGGTTCGATCCCCCGGTTCCCCATATGGTCCCCCGTGCCTGTTAGGAGCGACTTCTGAGCGAATAGCCAGGAGTAACCCCTGAGCGTCATCGGGTGTGGCCCAAACCCCCCCCCAAAAGTTATATGAATTAGTTTATTTCTGACAAGACTGCATAAAATAATTTCTAATATTGTCTTCATAAAATCCTTTGGGGCTTGTACAATTATCTTTATTTTGCAAATAAAAAATGACCCTAGATTGTCAGAGTCATAGTCACCGCTAACAAATGAGAAACAGTGTTTCTCATTTCTCATAGTTACCCACCTACTTCTATTTTTCCTCTTTTTAACTCCCTCCCCTTTTCCCATTCTCCTTTTCCTTCCTGCTCAATAGTTGTCATCTATGACCACTTTTTGTACCTTCTTTCACTCTTATGACAAGTAATTTTATTAAATGTTTTTTCTTTTTTTTTTTACTTTTCAAAGGCCAGTATCCCACACACAGTTTTAAAAGGGAAGGAAGTTTTAAAAGGGAAGGAAGACGAGAAAAGGAAAATCATGTTTGGGAAGACTTTTTCTGTAATGATCTCAGGTTGTTTGCAGTAAAAATCTTCTTGTTCATTATTGTATCAAGTTCAATTATTTTTAAATTTTCTGTATTATTGAAATTTATTGAAATTATTTACAATGTCCTTTATAGTTAGATTTCAGATATACAATGAATCAGGGCCAGTTCCACCACCAGAGTTATCCTCCTTCCACCAATGTTCCCAGAGTGCATCCTACAGCACTACACTTTAGTCCCTGGCCTATCAGTATAACTGGCCCATTTTAAGTTTAGATTTTTATAGTTTGGGTCACTTGTTTCTTTTGTTGTTGACTTTGGCTTGGATATTTAGTTCTGTACTTTATACATTCATCAATGCACCTGAGACTACTTGGCCCCTAATCTTCATCCTTTTTCTTCTTCCTTCTTAATTTCATAAAATAAAACGCAAAAATATGTGGTAAAACAGTAATTTGTGTTCCAAGGTTCTATGAAAAAAGGCAGGAGCCCCTATATAAAATATTACAAAAAGGGGTGGCTGCTTTTTGCATAGCTACAGCAAAAAGTTGAGGAAAATAGAAAGGAAAAACCTTTGGTCTGAAAACAGGGAGACCCTACTCATGAAGCATCTATAATATCAGCTACAAGCCACAGACATACTAAGTTGTCTAAACCCAAAGTCTTTCTTCATGACCCCAGGAAAAGTTCTCCTCAATCATGGCTGTTATAGTCAGGCTTCAGTAATTGGAGATCATGGTTTTTGTTTTTTTTTGGTTTTTTTGGGGGGGTCACTCCTGGCTCCATGCTCAGAAATTGCTCCTGGCAGGCACGGGGGACTATATAGGGCACCGGGATTCGAACCGATGACCTTTTGCATGAAAGGTAAACGCCTTACATCCATGCTATCTCCTGGGCCCAGATCTTGATTTTTGTATAGATTCTATGTTGAAGTCAAGGTGTTAGGGAGTATCTTCTGATTTCATCTCACCATTAGGTGACAAGGCAGGGAACCCACCCTGAAAATAAGTTGTTGCTATTTTCAAGACATCAGGGTGTTATATTAACCCACCCTGCTAACCGGTGCCAGGGAGCATTAGTACCTTCCTAATTTTTGCAGAAGTCCTTTAGACAGGCAGTAGAAAGGCATAGACTCCACACCCTGGGTGTGATGTGGTGTATAGGATGGTGCTTCCTGGGGTCAATTTCTTGCATAGCCACGGATGGTGCAGAAACCATTAGTCACTGCTCTAAGACAACAGCTCCCAGCCCCCACTGTTCAAGTAGCAGATAAAGTTTCTCTCAGAGCATTAATTAGCAAATGAGTAAGACCTAATCTAATTCCAATTTCAGTCATAAGATTATACAGATGCAGTTTATTTCACACGTTTATATCTGTTTTCCATCATTAGATCTTCTTGTCCCCTTTTTCCTATTCCAGCATCTTTTTTATTCTATTAATATTTTAATATTTAATATGGGACTTGAAGACTGATACTATTTTTTAAATAATTTTTATTTTGATTAAAGTGGATTAACAAATCTTTCACAGTAATATTTTAAGTACATAGTGACATTGAATCAGGGGCATTCCCAGCACCAATGTTGTCCACCCTCTACCCCTGTTCCCAGCATGCATCCCATATCTCTCACCTTTGCCCCCCCCCCCCAGGCTTCTAGTATAAGTGGTCCCCTCTGTGTCTAGCTTGCTGTACGTTGTTTATCGATTCTGTTGTCATTGGCTTTGGATTTGGTGTTTAAGTCTGATCATTTTTTTTTTTATTTCTACTCATGTTTGGTCTTGGTAGCCTCCATTATTTCACCCTCAATTTTTGAGGCAGAATAAGATGGTTCAAGTTATGTGGTTCTGTTTGAAGGAAAAAATGGGGGTAAAAATCAAACAAGCAAAAAACGGGAGGAGTCTTTCTAGCGGCTATAAATATTAATTTAACAGAAGGAAGAGGAAAAGGAAAAAAAACTAACAATACAAAAAAAATTAACAACCCCCCCCAAAGCACCATAGCAATAAAGACAATACCACACAATAACCACAGCCCCCAAATAAACACAAGACAAAGCAAAAACAATAACAAACAACAACAATAACAAAAATAATTTATGCTTCTCTCTCTCTCTTTTTTGCATAGGCACAGTAAATATTGGAGAGATTAGAAAGGGAATTCCCTTGGCCTAAGAGATACAGGGTTTCTCCACATTTGAAGTATATTGTCTGGGAATAACTCCAGTCTCCATACATGTTCATTTACTCTCCCCTAAGTCCTTTTATGGTGTACATGCTCTTTTACTCTCCCCTAGAGGTCCTTTTCTGTTGTCTGGAAACTTTCCGCTCAGGAACACTGATACTTTTTGTTTGTTTTGTTTTCTTTTGGAGCCACACCCAGTAGTGCTCAAAAGTTACTCCTGGCTCTGCATTCAAGAATCACTTCTGACAGTGATCTGGAGACTATATGGGATGTTGGGGATTGAACCTGAGCTAGCTGTATGAAAGGCAAGGACTCTACTAGCTATATTTAGGCTCCAGCCCCATGATAACCTTTGAGGTTCTATATAGTCTCCCAAAGAGACCGGAGAAATAGAAGAGTGAATAAGGTGGTTGCATTGCACGTGCCTGACCTGGGTTCAATTTTTGGAATCCTATATAGTTCCCAGAACTACTGCCAAGAGAGACTTGAGTGCAGAGCCAGGAAAAATCCCTGAACACTGCAAGTTATGGCTCCCACCCTCAACAAACAAAAGCAAAATAAAACAAAACAAAAGAGGAAAACATTCTCTCACACCACTATGTGGGGCTTTCAGTTTAGTGGCCATCACAGAAGTTAGTGAATAAATTAAACGGGACTAGGGTTGTTGTTCAGTGGTAGAGTGCCTGTCTTGCATGTGAGAACCCTTGTTTTGAGCAGTTTGGGGTAGTAGCCTAGGAGTGATCTTGGCAACACTTGGCTGCTTGGTACAGGTCTGACAGCTCCTTCAATGCTCCTCCTGTGATATGGTGCTACTTGCCAAGTCATGCTGGGGCTGACAGGGCTGGCATTGGATGCTCTGCATTGCAAGGGATCAACCTGGCATGTCAGCCATAAATTCTCGCTCCATGAGTGATATCCAGGCCTCTTGATTTATTTTTAAATCAAAGTTTGCCTCTGGAGAAGCTATTCCTCTCATTTGTTTTTGTTCTTTTAGAATCCAAAAATTTCATGGTTTGTTAAATTTTCAGATGTTATTTATCCACATGACATTAACTATAACTATATTGCCATTACTTTAGAAACTTGTGGGTTTTTTTGTCCATAAATTGGTTCCTTTAATGCCTTTCCTTTTTATTTTCAAAAATATGTTCCTGGGGTTGAAGCGATATCATAGTGGGTAGGGCATTTGCCTTTTTTGCAGCTGAAAGGGGTTCGATATGGCCCCATATGGCCCCCAAGCCTGCCAGGAGTAATTCTTGAGTGCAGCGCCAGGAGTAATCCCTGATCCCCCTTAAAAATAAAACAAACAAACAAAAAGAAATATGTCCCTCAAACTTTATGGTGCCTATTAGCCACACCCTCCATTTGAAATCTAAATCTAATAAATATGAATTGTGGGAATATAGGGATAATTACCAATGGTTTCATTTGCTTCCATCCCTGCTACCAGTTTTCCTGAAAGTTGAAGGGGTTTTAGCTCTGCTGAAAGACTTCACAGGGCCATGATGCCAATTGGGCCAAGGTGAAACTCTTTAATCTGTGAAAGTTACTTAACATATACAAGCCTCAGCCTCCTGATATTTAAAAAAGGAGAAAAGTAATCCCTACCTTGTATTATCTAACTGTATTACCTACCTATAATACTGTTGTGAGAATGAGTGGTTCTTATCTAAATAATCTAGCATGTAATAGGCTAAACAAATAAAAATTACTTTTGAGGGTCAGAGTGAGAGTACAGTAGGGAGTGTGTTCTCCTTGCATATGGCAAGTTTCAATCTCTGTCATCTCATATGGTTCCCTGAGTACTGCCAGAAGTAATTTATTAGTGCAAAAGCAGGACTAAGTCCTGACCATTGCCAGGTGTGACCCCCTCCAACCCAAACACACACATGCAAAATTATTTTTTGACTTTTAAGTATGGCGTGAGATCTTAGGTCTTCATTTATTTTCCTAGAAATTTTAAAATGGAAATTTTTTAAACTACCTTTTGAATCTTAATTTTCTTAATGGTAATAAAGCCATTAAAAGCTTCCTGGATGAACTATAGCTTCTAATAGTATATAAAACACTTTCTCAACTAATGCTGTTTTCTTCTATCTCAGAACAAAGACAAACTCTACCATACCTGTCTGAACTTTACTCGTGTACTGTCTTTGTTTTTTTCTTTTTTCTTTTACAGAACTAAACATCAAAAAAATTATGCTAGTGTGAAGATTTTATAAGAAAGTGCTTGCTTTGATAATGTAGTTTAAACAGCATTTATTTTCCCATCTAATCAAGAAAAATAGAAACATTTGTAAAAATCTTACTTTGGATTTTACCTTTTGAAAAGGGTGTATGTACACCATAGCTCCAAGTTTCCATTTGAGTAAGAAGAAAAAAGTGAGAGAAAAGCCTTAATTTGTTAAGGTGTTATTGTGCAATAGTATGTAAAACAAAGAACTTGTAGATGTTACACTGTAATCAAGGAACATTCTGCATTTTAATGAATTCAATCTTCTGCATAAACTACAATATTTTTATCCATATTCATTTCTTCAAAGTGATGAAAAATGCTTCATAAAAGAAAATAAATACATTGGGAAAATATTACTCTTACTTGTCTATAGGCAAAGTTTGCATCTCATAGCACTCAGAAAAATGAATGATCTTAAAATGCAGATCACTGCTCATCCTTTGTCATTCCGAAGTATTATCCCATTTTTGATGAACTAGAGGACATGGACCTTTGAAATTTGATGTGCTCTGAGTTTAATCCAAACTTGATACTTCATTTAACCTCTGAAAACATCCATTTTTTTTAAAAGGACATTCTATTTATTTTCAGTTTTGTCATAATCGACATACACCCAAGCAATTAGCACAATGCCTTGTATAGAACCAAAAATAAATGCTAATGTCATTTTTTTCTGTAAGTCTAGCTGATATTGTGAACTTGGTAATCATAGATGATCAATAAAAGTAAATAATGGGACCTGTTGTAAGAATGTATCAGTGAAATTAATTTCATTTTTATTAGTATAAATCAATTTGAAAAAACATCTGCTCTTGAGAGCGACAAAACGATTGACTTGTTTTAATACAGAATATGACTTGACTTACTTTGATGAGCAAATAAGGATCTCATCTGTGTAATGATGATTAATTATATTAATGCTGCAAAAATAAAAGTTATCATTGGTTGAGTTAGTATGAACCAGGTACCTGCCCCTTAATTAAAGTATACATTTTTCTAGTGAGATAACTAAAGCTCAAAGCTGAGATTTCTTCAATGTTGCACAATTAGTCGGCAGAAAAGCCAAAATTTAAATCTAGGTTTTCCTCTTCCAACTCAGAAGTTTTTTGCAGCAGCTAGTGATAAGGAGGGACAACTGTTACACTATGTACATTATTTGGCACTTAATGTAGCTGGATAAAATTAGAAAAAAAAGTTTCACATATTCAAATAGAAATGTAGCCTCAGCTATGTCACTTTTTGTATCTAGTTCTCTATATACATTTTTAAATATACTAACTTTATTTAAACATCATGGCTATAATATTATTCATGGTTGAGTTTCAGCCATAGAATATATACCACCAGTCACCACTGCATATTTCCCATCACCACTGTCCCTGGTTTCCCTCCTTCCCTGCCACCCACTCACCCTTTCCCGCCTCTGGGACAGTCATTTTACATCTCTCTCTGCCCCTCCCTTTGACACAGTGGTTTGCACTATTGTAAATAAAGGGGCACCATGAACACAGTTCTTGTCCAGAATGATCAGTTCCAACTAACATTGTCATAATCATAGTGGACTCTTCTCTACCCTAACTGCAATCACCTCTCCTTTGGCAAGTTTCCTACTGTAGACTGGTCCTCCTGGTTCGTGTCTTTGTTGTCTCTGGATAGTATTACCATACTATTTTTTATTTTTCTTATATTGTGAAATTATGCTATGTTTTTCTCTCTCCCTCTTATTCATTTAACTCAGCATAATAATCTCCATATTAAGCTATTATTTAAAGAGAAGCAACTGGACTGTTCTACCACTAGATATATATATTTCTAGTAAGATCAACCTGTGACTGAGCTATGGAAATACCTATTTACTGACGAAAGGGAAACAAAAATGATAGATATTTTTTGTTTTGGTATTTCATGAGGAAGGGAAACAATAATTTTTACAATTCCAAAACTAAAAGGTAGGGGCACAATAGTTCTTCTTTCATTTAATCACAATGATACGTTAGACATTCTTGTCTCTATTTTTTTACTTAAAAAATGTTAACTTTGAGAGGTTAAATAATTTTGATAAAGTAAGACATATTAACTAGGTTTTGAATAATGGAAATTTCACTTGTATTGAGTAGTTCATTTCATATGATACTCAGTAAACAGAGTTTAAGTTCTTTGTTCTTTTCTACTTACCTTGACAAAGACTATGTCCATCACTTTACTGATAGTGTTTTGACTTGTCCCAGGCTGTTTTTTCAGCTAAATCTACACATCTGGGATATCTCTCACAAACACCTTTGGATTTCAAGCTCTGGAGGAGAAAAGGTGGATGGGAAAAAATAGGAAACAATGTAACATTGAATAGAGCTTAGATTTGAAAATGACTTTTAAACAAGTTCAACCAGAGAAGCCTCTCTTTTGATATAATAGAGGGTAATCAATAACTGACGTTCACAGCCCTCTTGTCTCCAATGTGATTTTATTGAAAACAGGTTTAATTGACCTGAAAAGAAACTTACTTGTTTGGAAAGTTGTGTGCAATACCAGCAAAATAAACGATCCTCAGCTCTTGTCATGCACAGAGTTTTCTGGAACTGTTTCACATTTTCATTTCAAGTAGAGAGTTGTCAGGTCAGCTGTAACTGTTAGATAAACATTAATCTGTGACATCACATTCGATAATGAGAGAAATGATAAATGATAACGTGTGGTTAGAATTTTCTTTCACTGGCTCACTTTAGAAACTGAATTGGATCCGGTTACCCTGCTCAGAAGGGGGCAAAGAAGTTGCCAAGAAGCTATAGAGTGAAAATTCACGACCCTCTACAGTATCTAATCTATGAAACCCTGTCTCAAAGAAGTGGACTAGAACTGATTGTTTAAGAAAATATCTCACTAAAAATCATATGTACTGCGTCTCTTTATGTGTTTCATTTTTTAATAACTGTAAAACGAAAATGTCTTACCTGTTAAAATTTACAAAGACTCTAGACCCACGCAACTCAAGCAAATTTAGGTTAGCTTTCCCATTGGGAAAATTCTTTCCCTACATACTTAATAAAATCTTGCAGACTTGAAAAATCTTCTATAATCCTTACATTTCTTATATATAATAAAGAGCTGAGCTAGATTATCTCTAATGTTCTCAGCTAAGATACCAAACAACTGCCTATGCAGTTAGCCAATTATATTTAGAAAATATTCTGAGAGCAAAGAAGGAGCTGCTTTAGAAGACAGTCATGGTCAGAAAAAGGGCCTAGCGTAAGGAAGTTCTCACTTTGGCTCTATCCTATAGACTTTTAGAAGGCATTATATAACCATAAGCCTGAATTTCCTCACATATAACATTAGCATAATGAAAATTAAATAGGAAGTTTAGCAGATTTTTATTAAATGTGCATGTGGAAGCACATTTTACATATAGAAGTTTTGTACATATTTAAATATTTTGTCTAGCATCTAGTAAAGTCTATTTTTATTTTCTCAACAGAAAGCATTTAAAGTCTTTATTTTGCGACAGAGAGTACAAGACATAAGGCACTTGCCTTGCATGTGGCCAACTTTGGGTTAATTGCTGACATCACATATGTTCCCCTGAGTACCACTGGGAGTGAATCCTGAACACAAAGTTAGAAGTAAGCCCTGGGCACCTCTGGGTACAGTCCTAAAATAAAAATAAAGTCTACATATTTAAAAAATAAGTGGAACTCTTTTCTTTGAAGGAATTTTTTAAAATACAGTTTAAAGGATCAACTGCCTTGACAGAACAGTAAGATATAGTTCCATACTCCTTTTTTTCCCTTATTTGTAGTGTCCTATTTCCCAAAGGGGAGACCCTCTGAATGCCAAGTCATTGTTTTTCATGAAAGCAATTCTATGTACAAAAATAATCTATGTATAGTGTTATGCTTTAATTTTTTTTTAATTTTAGGTTTACAGCTATTTATCAAATGTGGAAGGTAAAAGTTTAGCCAATTTTTATTCTCATCACTCTACTACACTTAAATATATGCCCAATTTTTATATTTTTATTCTCCCAATCTAAATATATCTTAATATAACTTGGTAGATTTTATTATTGGTGTTTAAATTAATGCAGATATATCAATACTATTTACAGCTAAGTCACATAGGTTATACAACTGATAATTCTTCACATTAATTTATTTTTTCTTTAATCTATTTAATCTAGTTCATATTTAAAAATGGTTTGCTTTATTTGATACATTTCTATGATCTTATTATTAATTAACTCACCATATATATATATATTTGGTTTTTGGGTCACACCCAGCAGTGCTCAGGGGTTACTCCTGGTTCCATGCTCAGAAATTGCTCCTGGCAGGCACGGGGGACCATATGGGGCACTGGGATTCGAACCGATGACCTTTTTGCATGAAAGGCAAACGCCTAACCTCCATGCTATCTCCCGGGCCCCAAATATATCTTAATACATTAAGAATTTTAACCAAGTGTTTTGATAACTTCCATTTGGATTTGTTATTTGCTAAGCTGCTTTAGTTGTACCTATATAAACTTAAAATTTTAAACTTAAAATGCAAATAATTTTTCCTTATGTTTGGTGGCATTTCTTCAACATCACTGTCAAAATATATATGCTAATCTGGTCTTCTGTATATAGTTATTTTTTATTTTGGGGAACTTATTTTTTTGTACTACCTTTTTATTAAAATTTAAATTCTATGGTTACAAGATTGTTCATGCTACAGTTTTTTCCACCCACAAATAAAACTGTTTGTGTTAGTTACAGTCATATAATGTACAACAAACCTCATGAGAGTGCATTTATATTTTGATACTTTTGTGATCTGCCCTTTCCCAAGTGTTCTGAAATTTCATGATGATGTACCTGAGCCCATTTTAATTCAAATGCTAGACAGTAGACTAGATGGTCCTTTGTTCTCCTGAGTCCTGAGATTTTCTTAGCTGATCTTGTTGAATAGTTTAATATTTTTCTTAATATTTGTAGAGATGTGTACAGACACCTCTATAGATGTCTGTATATATAGATTTATATTAGCATACACATAACATACACCATATAGAAACAAACTTTTTTGTTACATAAAATAAAAATATTTCGTTTTCTAGTAGTATGAACAGAAAATTGTTTATATGAAGAATTAATGCTAAGAGCTTTATTTACTTATAAAAATATACTTCTACTTTAGAGATTTAAATTTTCTCTCTATATATTTTTGTAATTACTGACTTTAGCTATCAATCCAGATGAATTATGGATTGCTATCTGCAAGACATTAAAACTGAGAAGGAGAGACATAAAATAGTTTGAAATTTTTGAGACTTTAAAGACCTTTAAAAACTATTGCTTTGATTTCTAAGACTTTATAGTATAATTTAAAGTTGGGGAAAGAGAAGCACCCTATCTTCTTTCCTAGGGTTACTTTTGCTCTCCTGCAGATTTTATTATTTCATATAAACTTTAGCAATATATTGTCTGTTTCTTCTTTAAAAAATGTCATGGGCATTTTTTATATAAACTGCATTGAATCTACATAGTATTTTGGGCAAGATTGTATATTGGCATTACTAATTCTTTCAATTCATGATCGGGGAATATTTCCATTCTTTGTATGTTCTTTACATTAATTATTTCATTATTTTGTACAAGTCTTTTACCTTTGTTCTTAAGTTGATTCCTAGTTATGTGATTTTATTTGAGCTGCATTTGTAAACTGTATTGTTTTAAAATTTCTCTTGCATCAATTTTATTGTCTATTTTATAGAAATGCCATTGATTTTTCATGTTGATTTTGTAGCCTGATGCTTTATGTTTATTGTTTTTTGGCATTTTTGTAGAATCTTTAGAATTTTCTGAATATAGATTCATACCACCTGCAAATAGTGATATTTTGACTTCTGATTTTGTATTTTCCAATTTGAATACCTTTAATATATCTTTCTTTCCTACTTGCTATGGCAAGGAATTCCAATAATATATATTGAGTAGTTGTTGTGAGAGTACCTGAACTTAGAGGGGAGTCTTTTAGTTTTTCAACATTGGATATAATTTTTGCTGTGAATTTATGATAAATAGATTTAACCCTATTGAAGAAGTTCTTTCTACTCCTAATTTTATTGAGATTTTATCATTAAAGGGTACTGGATCTTGTAAAAATGCTTTCTCTGGGTCTGTTGATATGGTATCTCATATGTGGGATATAAAGAAACATAATAAAAAATAACGTGCCCAAATGTAACATAACCTGAAAAATGGTTTACAGACAAAAGCTTACAGGGGGAAAGGGATAAAGGTGGGGGAAGAGGAATGGTAGGATGAGAAGGAGAATACTTGGACAATGGTGAAGGATGTATACATTCTGGAAGAGGATGTGATGCTGGAACATTTTATGCATGAAAACCTACCATCAACACTATTGTAAAATCACTGTGCCAAAAATTTTTATTATTATTACTTTTTGTTTTTTGGTACACACCCAGTGGTATGCAGGGCTTATGCCTAGCTCTGTGGTCACGGTTCACTATTGGTAGGACACAGGGGATCATTTGTGGTGTCAGTAACATGTGATGAAACACTGAATACACTGTACTATCATTTCTGTCCCGATAAGAATATTATTTAAGCAAACCTATTGTTCTAGTTAGCATGTTTATAATCAAGGAAAATACATGTTATAGAATCAGGACAACCTTTACATTTTTAAAGCCCTTGACAAGAACATAATGACACCCTGCATATATGTATAAATGTTTAAAATATTTTAAGCTTTATCATGTTAAATAAAAGAGACTTTAGTAACTTTAATAAGCTATTTTAAGTATATTTTGTAACTTTAATAAAATATCTTTTTATTAGGACTTTTAAAGTGAAATTGCATTTAAAATTTTGGGATTCTTGGCAGCCCCAGAAGCCCCTCTCTTTTATCCTGTCTCTCTTGATTTTTTACCTTCCACAAGGTCAGTCTTAATTTTGAGATATTCAACTGGCATCCACATAGACACAGATACACTATTGCCATATGGCAAGTTTCCATTTCCATGTTCTGTAAGCTGTCATCATTGTTCTGTGATTAGCAAAACAGCAAACACATTGATGGCCTAGTTAACATTTAGGAGGACAGTATGAAAACAGACACATATGCTCTTCTGAAAGTGGTCTAGGGCAATTTTGAACAAGAAATTCCAAAGTTCCGTGGAAATTAATCCAGAAGATCAACATGGGTTCCAGGTGGAGATTGTCCTGCTAATGTTGGGAAGTCCAGAAGTCAGAGCATCTGAAGGAAGAACTCAGGATACGTTCTCTTTCTGACTGGGGCTAAGGTGATACTCCTGTAAAGTAAGAGGAAACTGGCTGTGATCATGTGAGCAATTGATGGCAAATCTGAGAAGGAAATACAGCTTGTTCTGGTCTATCTCTTTGACATGAAACTACTATGCCAAGTCTGTAATCAATCCTACAAAGAAAGCTGGAAGGGACTAAGTAAGTTTAGTCCTTTTACTTGTACTTCACATGAAAAAAAAGTGATGGAATATGATACTTCTTGATAGCTTATTCAGGTCTAGCCTAGATCATAAATCAGAATTTTAAATGTCTAGTGGTTTGAGGTAAGACTTAAGCTGACGTTACTCTCCCTTTTTATGAAGCCTTGGAGGCTTACAAACCCAGATTTAGACCTGGTGGTTTGGATATTAAAACGGGTTTCTTTCACTGGGTTTTATTTTACCACTTCAAATTACACTAGGCTAGAAAAAAGGCTAAGTTAAGAAAAGCCCAGAACATTAAGCATGCCCACCAAGGACTCAGGATATCGCCTCAGTGAGATTTGGAAGCTTAAAATATCAATGTTCCTGAGAGATTAACTAATGAAACTAGAAGAAGATAACTTTGAATTTCTAAACCTTTATAAATAACTGATATCTGAAAAATAAAACTTGGAGGGACAAGGAATGGAGGAGTGGGTAAGATATTTTACTTGTACTTAACTTACCCAAGTTGATCTCTGGCACAACATATGATCCCCTGCATGCCACCAAGGGTGTTCCTTGAAAACTGAGCCTGAAATAAGCCATGAGCATCACGACATAAAGCTCCAAGTCAACCAATCAAACAAGTAGGTATCTTTGCTTCCCTATCCTATCCTACCCTGGCTGGCCCGAAGAGTCTGTATCCTCTGTTTATAAAATACCTGTTCTCTTCCTTACTTTTTTTCTGACTCTTCTTGCTTGACTTCAGGAATTTGAAGGGCTGATAAACCAAAACACATGTTTTGTTAAGTATCTGTGATTTAGATGCTGCACAACAAATAATGTTCTTTCTTTCTCAACCTATTCTCCAGCTCCATCAACCTGCACTATACGCTAAAACTGCTGCTAAATAAATTGCACATAAACTGGGAGGCTGAGCCCAGATGTTTTATGTATAGGTCAGTAGAAGCAAGGGGATAACTGAACAAGTGACCTGAACAGAAGTTTCTCTTCCTTATCCTTTTCTATTTTAATGTATTGTACTTGAAATTGGAATCTGGTTTTCTTTGTCTACAACTTGAGATCTTATGTTTATTAAACTTTTGGATATTAGTCTATACGTCCTTTACCTTTACCTGCTTTCCTACCTAGTTAACTGACTTATTCCTGTATCTTATTTTTATTGTTTTATTTATTTTGTTTTGGGGCCACATTTGCCAGTGCTCAGGGGTTACTCCTTGTTCTGCACTCAGAAATTACTTCTGGCAGGCTCTGGGGATCATATGGAATACCGGGGATCGAATCCTGGTAGGCCATGTGCAAGGCAAACTTCCTAACAGCTGTACTATTGCTCTGGCCCCCTTATTCCTGTAACTGCAGGACAAACAAAGAAAGACTGTTCATATTTGTGGGTTTTTTATTTGTTTACTTAGGCTTTAGATGTGGGTGAAACTTTTGTATGTAAATTATGTCTCAATGACACATTTTAGTTGGATTTCTGGGGTCACAACAGTCAGTGTTCAGAGACTACTCCTAGCTTTATGCATGAGTGACTCTTAGCAATGCTTCTTTAAGCATGTGGTGCTGGGGACCAAATAAGCACTCCTACAGGGAAAGCAATTGAGTAGTCTATGTGACCCTTTAAGTGCTTTAAAAATGTAATAGAATAATGAAACTTTTGTGAGCACCTCGATTAAGTGAAAAGGCCCCTAATAAAGATATATTAAAGATGAATACCTTGAAATAGCCACCCTAAAACTACCCACTTCTAAATTAGAATAAAGAAATGTATTCATCTTCCAACTCTCTGTCTCCAAGGTTATCTTGAGCCTATCGTTTAGCACTAGTTTCTGTGAATAGAGTTGTCTTTAATCTGCACAATTAGACTGTGCCTTTGGAAGGGTTTCCATGAAGTAGTAGGAATTTTCCTAAAAAAGAAAATACACTGATACATATTCATTGATTTGGTCTTTTGATACACTTTCTTCCCCTGAGAAGGCAAATGCCTGCTTATATGCTCAATAATTTTTTGGTTTGCTCAACAATTTTTTGGTTTGTTTTTCAGTAATGCTCAGGAATTACTACTGACACTATGTTCAGAGATTTTTCAGGGCAGTGCTCCAGAGACTGATGAGGACACGGGATCAAAATTCGGTTAGCTATATATAAGGCAACTGTCTTACTGCATATCTCTCTGGTCCTACTCAATACTTTTTAGGAGTTACTTTTTGGTGGATGCTATCTCAAAAGAGGGTTCTCTATTTCTACTTTTAAATGTCTAAATGTTCTTTAAGAAACAGTGTTACTGGAGAGGAAGGCTGCAACTGGACCCAGAAGATCCCACATGCCAGGATTCCTGCTCCTCTCTTACGGGTATGACTGGGAATCTGGGCAGACAACTGGCCAATGGCCTCCTGGGATGACCACTTAGTCCAGGAGATCGAGATCCCCCCCATGTCAGACTGGTCTTCAGGGCCAGGTCTGGCAACTGGGCTCTGGGGGTAGGGGGGTAGGGGGAAACTCCTCCCGTATTCATACTGGACCCCCGGCAGCAGTGTCTTTTCTTACTAATACTCATTTTCATAACCAGAAAACTGACTTTGACAACCGTGACTGAACAGAACCTACCTTGGGACTAATAAGGAAAACCCTACCCTAGACTATAGCCCAGAACACATAAACAACAACAACAACAACAATAAGATGTCTTATTGCAGAGGTCCAACTTGGACAACAGAGATTGAGCAGAACCCTTGGATCCATAATATCCTAGGTTTTGGCTTAGGGACTGAATGAAAACAGGGAGCAAGTGTTACAGAAGACTGAACACAACAACGATGGATAGGAACCTCTAGAACCTAGAGACTCTATCCTAAACCCTGACTTATAACCCGTGCAAATACCAAGATCGCTAGCCACAGTGGCTTGATTTTCTCACACACAACTGAGAGGAAACTTTCCTAACATCACAAAAAAGCCTTTGGGATGGGAGTAATGAGTATATATGGAGTCAGGGGTTGATCCCATGATGGTATGCTCCAAGGATGGAGAAACCCTGAATCTATTAGGCCACGGGAATTCCCTTTGTTCCCCAATGCTTACTGTGCCTATGCAAAAAAAAAAAAAAAAAAAAAAAAAAAAGGTGAGGGGATCGCCAAACCCTGCCACTCCAGCACCCATGCTTTTTCTTGTTTTGTTTTGATTTGTTAGTTTTTGACTTTATTTTCCTTCTCTTTCTTTCTTCCACTTTTCTCCTTATTTTTCACTCTTGTGGTTATTATTTAGAGATTTATTTTTATTTTTATTTGCCGGTTCCATTTTTTCTTTCTTCTTTTTTTCTCTCTCTTCTTTCTTTTTGGTAGTTGTCACCAAATTTTTTTCTCCCTTTTTTCTTATCCTTTTTATTTCCATTGATGATGGAATGGATGCTCAATCTACAACAAGCTGTAAAGTGGAGACCAGTTGCACTAGCATTCTGGGGGGTAAAGGAGTGAGATATGGGATGCATACTGGGAACAGGACGGAGGGATGACAGCACTGGTGGTGGGAATGCCCCTCATTCATTGTCACATGTACCATAAATGATGCAATGAAAGCTTTGTAATGCACTTTGGTCACAATAAAAATTAAAAATAAATAAATAAACAAATGAAAGCTACTGAGACTATAGGTTTAAGATGACAGCCTGAAGCCTTTCAGTACCAAAGTGCAAAAAGACTGCCTTGCAGCAATCTACCTCTTGGTCTGACTCCTGATGAAAATAACTGTATGTTCACAGACATACCATTCTTTCTATGCTCTAGAATATCTTCAGATGTCTAAAGCAAATCTATGATTTTTAGGTTTCGGGCCATACCCAGTGATGCGGAGGGTTACTCCTGACTGCACTCAGGAATTACTGCTGGCTTACTTGGGGGACCATATGAAATGTCAGTGATCAAACCCAGGTCAGCTGTGTACAAAGTAAATGCCCTACCTGCTGTTCTAATGCTGTAGCCCAGCATATCTACTTTTATAAACATATGATGCATCATTAAAAAAGAAGAAACAGTGTTACAAATACTTCAAAAAGGAATTAAAATGTATAAATATATTTAAATATATATGTTCTAAGTATAATGCCTTGAGTGCCATTTTATTCTTTTCACAAAAGTTGGCTCTCAAATTTGTTTCTAATGAAAAATAAAAGCCACCCGCAAAAGCACACATGGAATAGCCACAAATAAAAATATTTAAAAAATATATCCAAAGTACTACTTCTGCTTAGCACACAGAAAGATGAACTAACAAGTAATTCCTACAGAAACAAAAAAAATATCTGTAAGAATCTGTGAACACAAAAAAAATCTAAAAGAAACAAACTCAGAAATAAACTGTTCTAAGGCAAACAAAGGAGGACAGAAGTTCTGATCTGAGTCAGTTGCTGTGTTTGGGATTAGGATAGTCTGGAGATTAAGACTTTCAGAGAATCTCTACAGCTTAATCAAGAAAATATTCGCCAAATTCTGGCAAATTTGTAGGTTGGCATAATCAAATATGAATCTGGAGTCTCTCCCAAAGCAAAATTAATCTTCTTCAAGTATGCACTTACATTTCTGAGTAAATGGAGGCTAGAAAGTGAGCAGCCTTTAAGGTAATCTAAACATGAAGCAGAATGGTTTTTAAAATCTAGCATCTTGTGAAATCTTGTGCTCTCAAAGCCTCATCGCTTACTCTTTTAGCCTAAAGTTCTCAAAACCCATCAGACTACTTTTGATTTACAGTCATAAAGATGGTGGCTTCATGGTGTTCTGGTGTTTGAGTGTCCTCTTCACTCTAGTTAGAAGTCTTCCTGAGTTTGGACTCTGACCACTACTAAAGAATGAGACTTGACTTGAGTTGGTGGTGGCAGAGGTAAACTGAATTTAACTGAAGGTACAACTACTAATTCAATTTCCATGAATTCAAAGATTTCAGCTTTTCGACAATACATGAATTGGAAACTGGGTTGTGAGCAAAGACTAAATGCTTTAGAGGCTTCTAAATAACCCTATA
Organism: Crocidura indochinensis; assembly: GCA_004027635.1. Taxonomy (NCBI): domain Eukaryota; kingdom Metazoa; phylum Chordata; class Mammalia; order Eulipotyphla; family Soricidae; genus Crocidura; species Crocidura indochinensis. The sequence continues at coordinate 26,414 of PVKC010007484.1, forward strand.
GAGGTACATTTTCAACTCTCTTCACAGTTAAACTACTAACTGGATCATGTTGATCAGTCCTTCTCCCAGATGCAGATGCCTATTTCTTTTTGTTTTTGTTAAGTCTATTGCTTTATTTAGACTCAATATACAACAAATACTAAGAACCAAAAGATAAAAATCACAAGCACTGTGATTTAGATTAAGGATGTGATAAAAATCAACAAATAGTAACAAATGAAAAAAATCATATGTTGGGATAATCAGACAAGGTTTTTAAATATGAATCAAATATATTCACTAAAACCAGAGAGATAGCATAGTGGGTAGGATTCTTGCCTTACATGTGGTTGACCTGGTTTCTACTCAGAGTACCACATAAGTTTGGTCATCTGAACATCACCAGGAGTGGGTCCCTCAGCACAGAGCTGAGAGTAAGCCTTGAACTCCATCAGGTGTGACTCACAAATAAGCAAAATATAAATATATTTACTACGTTGGCACTTTTAAAGTATATTGTAATATAGACTAACATGTTATTGATATTTTTCTTAAATAGTAAATTATATTTTAAATACTTAAATTTTTTAATATTAAAACATATCAGGTTGGGGCCCGGGAGATAGTATGGAGGTAAGGCATTTGCCTTTCATGCAAAAGGCCATCGGTTCGAATCCCGGTGCCCCATATGTTCCCCCGTGCCTGCCAGGAGCAATTTCTGAGCATGGAGCCAGGAATAACCCCTGAGCACTGCCGGGTGTGACCCAAAAACCACAAAAAAAACAAAAGCAAAAACAAAAAAAAAAAACATATCAGGTTATTTACAGAAATACATGGCATGAAAAATCTAAGGAACCTGTGAAGAGTTTCAGAGACAGTCAAAGTGTCAAATGAAAATCCCTGGAATTGATAAATGAATCTCAAATAAAAAATTATTAGATGCAGTTTATAGCATATTGAATGTGACAGAAGAAAATGATAATGAATAGGGATAAAATGAATTGAAATGGTTTAAGCTTGAGTTTAGAGGGGAAAATGATGAAAAAAAAAAAGCCTCAATAAATATGAGACAATTTAGAGTTCCAGAGGAAGAGGAAGAGAAACAGGTTCCCAAAGTCAAAGATTATGGGTCAAATTTCTTTTCAAATTATATTTGAAATATAATAATCCAAAAACAGTGAGTCCCAAAGAGACTACATTCAAAGTAAAGTAGCCACATCCTAGTAAGAAAACTAAGAAGAAACAAAAATCACAAAGCAGTAAGAGAATTAAAGACATTGTAACATATATACAATGGAATACTACATAAGGTGAAAGAAAGGATGCAATTATGCAATTTTCAGCAACATGGATGGAACTAGAAGATACTACATTAAATGATGTAAGCCAGAAGGAGGATAAATACAGAATTATATCACTTATATGTGGCATTTAGAATAACTGCATGAAGAAACACAATGATCTAAATGGAAGAGTATAACAAGAAGGGGAGAAACTTCTGCCATGTAAAGAACATGTAAAGAACACCCCTCATCACCAGTGCAGCATTCCCATCACCAATGTCCCAATTCTCCCTCCTCCCCACCCCACCCCTGGCTGTACTCTACACAGGATTTCTATTTCCCTCATACATTCTCATTGTTAGGATAACTTTCAATGTAGTTAGCCCAACCATAATCATGTTTGTAATCAAGGTGTTTAAATAAAATATTATTTAAAAAAAAGACTGGTGGTGGGAAGACTCTAATTACTGTCATTCTGTGCCTGGAAGACAACTGTGAAAGACTTGTAATTCACAATGTTCTTAATAAAAATAAGGAAAAGATCAACCATAAAGAAGGGAAGAAACTGAGTGGAAGAGGAGAAACACAAAAGTTTATATTCTCTTCTATACTTCAAAGAGAACTTCAGCAAAAAATATAGCTGTTTAGATTGAGCAGTTATTCAATCAACTGCTCTATACAGATATCTATAATAATGTTCTGATGCTTTTATTCACAAAAACAGGTGCATTTGAAAGCCACGACTCTTGTTAATTTTCACTTTATTTACATTGTTGCTATGAAAATATTACCTGCTTTTGACTAAAGGTGAAGCCAGGATTACAAAAGCTTCTTCTACTTTTCAGAGAAGGGGTAGATATAGCTCCACCCCGGGGTACAGGTATCTACCTGAGAACCGCCCATTTCTGGTCGGGGTCTTGGGAACGGATATTACGTTTACTTTACCTGCAAGACCCTGCCCATTTCCTGGGAGGGGTCTTGAAAAAGGTGATATAAGGCCTTGGTCTAGGTTACAGTGGTCCTCAAACTACGGCCCCCAGCCACATACTGTATTTGTTCCCATTTTGATTCTTCACTTCAAAATAAGATATATGCAGCGTGCATCGGAATTTGTTCATAGTTTTTGTTTTTACTATAGTCCACCCTCCAACAATCTGAGGGACAGTGAACTGGTCTCCTGTTTAAAAAGTTTGAAGACCCCTGGTAGGAGGATTAGGGTTTTTGGCTTTCGCCCTTTTGGATCCTTGCCAGCATGTAGGTCAGAGGTGATATGGATGAAAGAAGATACAGGGGGAATTTCTCCGCATCCACGCCTGCCCAGTAGGGCCAACTCCTAAGAACTGTGAGTCTTGTCTTTTCTTTGTGTTTCTTTGTCCTTTGCTGTTCTGGACTTCGTGGGAGTGGACCAAACTGGTCCCCAAAAAAGACTCTCTCTCCCAGAAGTCCATCCTAGGGCTGAAACACCCAAGAACATTCCATTAGACTGAAAACCGGCTATAGCGCTGATTTCTGGGCGCCCCAGAAGAGCGCGGCCACTCTGCTTTGCTTCGCAGCCGCGCACTCTTTCTAACCAATAAACCCCATCACAACACGCAGGAAAAACCACACTACTAGAGCAACAATGCGGAAAGCTCGTAGGCAAACACTAGGCACTGAGAATGAAGATGATGGCTTGGACGACCCTAAAAATCACAATCATCCGCTTAACCTCTCGGATAAGGAATTTAAAATAGAAATATGGAA
>PVKC010007485.1:0-29440 GCA_004027635.1 Crocidura indochinensis
TATGTTGTTTCTTTTGGGTTTATCAAAGACTTCTATTTTCATATGTTCACATTCCTTGAGTACTTTTTCCATTGCCTGCTCGTTTGTCCTAAGGTTCTTTTCCCATTTTTTCTGCTGTGTTGAGTTTTTCTGTATCTCATCTTCCAGTAGTCCGATTCTCTCCTCGGCTGCTCTTACCTGGCTCTTGAGGGCATCCACTTAGGTTGCGCTACCGTGTTTTTCAGGCCTGCTATTTCAGTTTGAAGTTTTTTGAGTTCTGTCTTTGTGTTCTGTTCAGATCGATCTATGCTTTCTTGGAGTTCTACAAACATATTCCGTATTTCTATTTTAAAGTCCTTATCCGAGAGGTTAAGCAGAGGGTTGTGATTTTTAAGGTCGTCCAAGCCACCATCTTCATTCTGTGTGCCTAGTGTTTGTCTACGGGCTTTCCGCATTGTTGCTCTAGTAGTGTGGTTTTTCCTTTGTGTTGTGATGGGGTTTATTGGTTTGAAAGCGGCTTCGCGGTCGCGCTCTTATGGGACTCCAAGAATTGAGCAGAGAGAAACACAGGAAGAAAGGCCCCTCCAGAGATCTCAGCAGAGCGCCGAAATGTTCATATTTTGTTACATGCAGTTAGATCTAAAATTTCCCCCAGAAACTGTATAAAGAAGAGTAAGTATCAATAACTTTGTAAATCTCTTTCTTTAAATAGAAATATTTATTTATAAAGTGATTCAGTTCAAATTACAGATAGAAGGAAAGTTTTGTAAGAATTTGGAAAGTGCTGGATAGTTGATCTTTTCTAAATTCCCATAATTTTAAATAAAAAGAGAAAACATTCAGTTTTGTTATAATGTATTTTTAATTTCTATATAAAAAATAAATGAGACTTAAAGAAGTTCTATAGCCTGTTCAAATTCGTATAGCTACTATGTTCCAGAACTGGGAATCATGATCTTTATCAAGAATATATCTTCTAAATATTCAATTGTTTCACTTTAATATCTTTTTATTCTGTTAGAAGAATCACAAATGGACTAAGATGAGCTCTGTAACAGCTAATAGTTCTGAGCTTTGTTTTAAAACTTTAAAAAAAAACTATGATAATTATTCTCAAGTAGGTTATCACTGGAAGAATTCTCATTTGATAAAGGGATGAAATACTCAAATAATAATATTTGTGCTACATATTGGCCTTAATATACTACATTTAATAATCATTATGAATTCAGTTCATAATTTTCTATTATCTACCTACCAGTTGTCATAAAAAGAATCTTTTCTGTTATATGTTTTACCTTTATGTTGCACCACGAGAAGCTGAGAATGGGATTCATATAGACCAATTAAGGTCTATATAAAAGAACTTGGGGGAAATAAAAAATCAGAAACTGACACAGTGAGTTAAATGTAAATCCTTAACACTTAATCATTCTTTTTAAAATATAAACATATCTTGGCAGAAAAGTTCTAAAAGTATGTTAAAAATTATTTAAAAATAATTTTGTATGAACTCAGAACCTTCTTTTATACAGTACTATTCTCTTAAAACCAGCCAGCCCTCAATAATAATAATAATAATAATACACTAGTTTATTATATTACTAGAGATACTAGTATCACTACTTTATATTCATATCTATGTAGTTATATATAAAGACAAAATTTACATATCTAGTCTTTGATCTGCTATTTTAATCTGAAAGTCTTCTTGTATTTACATAGCAATCATTATTATTTTTGTCTAAAAATGAACAGAATTTATTCTAATTTCATTGCATCAATGATGTTCAGTTTTGAAACTATGAAGAAATTATAAAGCATTGGAAATTATCCAAATTATTCAATAAAGTTTAGTATTATTTGATTAAAAATTCAATAATATCTTTTCTTGGCTTAACAAATTTATTAAAAGTCAAATTAATCTTTTAAAACAAAGTTGTTGTTCTATCTTGAGTTGAGGCTATTCCAGAACTCTTTCAAATGGTCCACAGGAGGATTGCTCTAAACTACGCTTTTGATATTTTCCCAAGTTAACAGATGACCTGCCTGTTTTTAAAACTAAAGGTGTATTAGTGCTGGCCTGGCTGAAGGGTCCAAGAAACCAATGTTTTTGCTACTGCCCAAAACACCTCGAAAGCCAATCAAAGTACGCATTCACATGCTATTGGCACCTGATGGCTGACAGCCCCATCCCCACCATGCACCTTGAGTCACTACGCCCCCACCCCCACTTAAAACCATCCATTCTAGGTATAATCAAAGCATATAATTTAGCATTTCTTCAGAGAGAAAGTCTATAATAATGTCTTGATATAGCTAATCTGGGTAAGTTTACATACTTAGGGAAATACAAAGATTTTAAATACGGATGTACTAATATTATGATTGAATAAAAATGAAGATTGATGGATTAAGGAAAATAGAAATGGAATTGGTGAGTAATATAGCACCTCGTTCTTATACATTAAGTACAAGTAACTGTGTGTAAAGATCATGTAGAAAAATGTGAAAAATCAGGACTGGAAAAAGAATTCATAGAGAAACTTTATGCTGGAAAGAATAGAGAATTATATGAGTGATAGAAATACAAGAAGGCTTGAAGGAGATTTTGAAGGTTTAGAATAATTTTTGTAGAATAGAAGCAGCAATTAAATCAAAATAAATATCTGGATTATTGATACTGTTTCCACAATAAATATTTATGATTTGCATTTTATATGCTAGGTGTTGAAAGTATAATCTTAAATTATCAGGTGGGTTTAAGAAATAGGAAAGCACTTGTTTAGCCAAATATAAGCCTATTATATACACTTCTGTAAGGCACAGCTTTGGGGCATTAAAGCTCAAATTTGAGTAAGGAGCACTTTAAAGAGTGAAGTGAAAAATAAGTGCCTGCTATTTTGAAATTAATGATAATATAACAAATTAGATGGTGGGAAAGATATTTGATAAATGTTAGTGGGCACTATTGTAATCGTGACCTAATTAGTACAGAGACATCCAATTATATAATGTTTGAAATATTTTCAATAGAAAATAGTATACTTGGAGCCTGAACGATAGTGCAGGGCACTTGTCTTACATGTAGCCAATCTGAATTTGATTCCTGTGTTCCCATATGGTCCCTTGAGTACCACCCTTGTATTTTCTAACCATTGCTGGGGGGAGCTAAAAATATTTTTTCAATATCTACTACATAAAGGAGTTAAGAACTAAACTTTTAATATCACAATAAAGTACTGTATTATTTGCATAAGAGGAAAATCACCTCAAATCTACATTTCTGAAGGTTAACTTAGTCAAAATACTGTGTGGACTGAAAACAGAATCCCACTGGAGCTGACTTAAGCTAAAATAAGAAATTTATTAACTATATATTATAGTACTTTTCAGCTTGTTCACATGCTGGCACAGATGGAAAATAATAATACTTATATAGCACTCTGGGGAGACCAGAGGAGCTGCTTATGGCAGGAGGCAATCAGTCTAGGGACTCTAGAAGCCCTATAGAACATGGAGGTCAATAATAAAATACACATTTTCAGTTCTCCACCTGGAGAGCTTGGACATATTATAGAAAATTATAGATCCTGTGATAAATCATGAACCTGAAAGACTGTTTTAGCCTCATGAGAGGTTAAGAACTCTAAAGTCAACATAAGCCAAGTGTTACACCCCACATTCACACACATACGTGCACAAAAATCTAGTGTAATAGAATCTATACTCTGCTTCATACTGTGTGAACATTTCTTCTTTCTCTTTTCTTGAACTAAACTTTTTGTTACTTTGACAAGACTAATAACTACAAGTATATTTTTCCAATAAAATTAATTCATAAAATCAGCTGAGAGTTAATAGCATTAACACCAAATTCCCAAGGAAAAAAATCATTGACTAACTCAGGTGTTCATGTGCTTTGATTTTTTTTCTGTTATCAGTAAGGCCCTTCTATGTAGGGCAGGCCATAGAAGTTTGTTAATAGGTGTTTGGGGTTGGTCCTTTCTAGAGAAGGAGTCACTCAGTTTGGGTGCAACATGAAATAATTATGACCAGAAGGGGAAGCAATCAGGGGTTCCAAAAATAAGTCTAGAAACTACAGAAGCAAGTATGGATAAGGGAAGAAAGGACTCTCACCACTGGTGGTTGTCTAACCTTTCTGGAATATAATATGGATATTACTCAAAAAGTTAGAAATTGAGCTCCTATATGATGCAACAATACCACTCTATGTATGTAGCCTAGGAACCCAAAAAATCATGCAGAAAAGCATCCTGTATTCCTATGTTCATTGAAACACTGCTTACAATAAACAGAATCTAGAAACAATCCAAGTGTCTGAGAACTGATAAGTGGATAAAGAAACAGTGGTACATCTACACAATGGAATACTAACAGCTGTTAGAAAAAAATAAAATCATGAAATTTGCTTATACCTGGATGAATATGGAGAGCATTATGCTGAGTGAAATGAGCCAGAGGGAGAGAGATAGGCATGTAATAATTTCATGCATTTACGGGATATAAGAAAATAGATGATCTTGACGTAATAATAGCCAGAGACAATAGAGAGAAGGACCTGGTGGACCAGTCCATATTATGAAACTTGCCACAAATAGGGGAGGAGTACAGTTAGTGAGAAGAAAATGGGGACACTGGTGATGGGAAACGTTCTTGGATTAAGGGTCGTGTACGCACACTGTAAGACAAACTCAATCATGAACAACTTTATAATTACAGTGTTTAAAGTAAAAAGAAAGAATGATTTCAGAGCCTTCATGTTGGATAAAGAATTATAAAAATACGCAAATTTGAATTAAAGTTTTCTAAGCTATATGAGTAAGCTGAGATGGAATGTGCTATTAGAATAAGAAAGTCAGGGGTTGGAGCAATGGTGCAGCTGTAGGACATTCGCCTTGCACGTAGCTAACCTAGGAGGGACCTTGGTTAGATCCCTTGGTATCCCATATGGTCCTTCAAGCCAAGAACAATTTCTGAGTACATATCCAGGAGTAACCCCTGAGTGTCACCAGGTGTGGCTCAAAAGCAAACAGAAAAAAATAACAAAGTCAAATTTCTAGGTTGATCAAACTGTTAAGAAGATTATATCTTTTACAAATAAAGAACAAGAATAACAAATTAAAAGATGGAAAGATTTTAATGTCATAGTTTTAAAATTTCCTATAAAAATTACAAAATTTCTCTCAAATTCAAGGGGATATGTTCAATAGGAAGCTAGCTAGTTAGGAGTAGTGAGTTCTCAGAATATTGGGAATGATTTAAATGACAACTGAGATAAGTTTGGGATAAAACTGTGGTTATAGATGTAGGATGAGAAGGCAATTAATATTAGGGGGAAAGACTGTTAAGTAAACCCACATGGAGTTGACACTAGTTGTTCAATTGATGCTGGAATATTATATATCTAAAATTTAAATATCAATAATTTTGTAAGTTACAATTCTTTAACTAAATAAAAATATTATAAATAAACAAGAAATCCTACATTCTAAAGATGGTCAGCCAGAGAGGTATCCAAAAGTTATGGAGAAGGAACAATATATTAAGAAGGAAGAACAAGAGAAAAAAAATGAGAGAGAAAAGAATTGATTTTCTATAATTCAAGAATAACAAATTATGGCAAATATTCCCAAGAAGTGAAATAAACACAGGCTAAAAAGCTTTCAGTGGACTTAGCTAGAAGAACTTGGCATGACAGCATCAAAGAAGCATACAAAGGCCAAATTAGAAAGCATTTAAGACTTTGCAGAGATAGCAAAATAGAGCAAGAACAAGACTTTCAAAAAAGTTTGTATGAATTGCTGAAGCCAGAGGTATTCTCCCACCTAATTACTGGGTCCAATTACAGACCCAGCAAGGCTGTCGGAGTTGTGCAATCCAGAGCCAGGGAAGTGCTTCGTGGAGACTTGACTGAGTAGGATGCCAGACTTCAGAGCTGGGGAACTAGAGGGCGGCTTCTGCTTCTGGGAATTGCTATTCTTGTTGTGGGCCTGGGAGACCCGCTTGTCTCATCTCCTTCCTTCAAGCCTTCAGATATCTCTTCTATTCTAGACCGAATACCCAACTTCCCTAGAAATTCTGGAGCTGGACAATGGTAAGGTTATCCATTTGTGCTATCCGATGTCTCTTCAGCATGAAGAAGCATAGCATGACTGGCATATAGCAGATACATGATATGTACCTATGAGGCTGGTGAAGTGTGTTTCCAGTTGCTCCTTACTAAGACAAGCTAGAAGATTTTTGTTCTTCTGCTTTGAGTCCTTTAAGCAACAGAAAGATTACCTGGAACAAAAAAGAGAACTTAATAGTGAAAGGGAGAAAAATAAAAGAAAAGTGGATTTTTTTATACTCTGTGCTAACTGGTCCAATAAAAGGCCGCTGACTTGCTCCGTACCTGCTTTCCTGCTTTCCTAGGTGAGGCAGCCAAGAAGACAAAAGTGAACATAATCTCTTCAGGACCACAACACAGTAAAAACCACACTAAAAGCGGGACAATGGATAAACAATGCAGGACAACATCATGCATGGAGTATGAAGAAAGCACCTCTGATCAACCAAAAAGTACCAACCACCTAGTTAGTCTTTCAGATAAGGAGTTTAGAGAAGAAATATGAAGGATGTTCATAGAACTCCATGGAAGCTTAAATCAAGCTGAACAGATCACAAAGATAGAAATCATAAAACTCCAAATTAAAGTAACAGGACTGAAAAATTCTGTAGATAAAATGAAAACCTCAGTGGAAAGCCTCTACAACAGAGTAACAGCAGTAACAGAGTAGTAGCAGCTAAGGATAGAAGCAGTGAGCTGGAAGATGAGATGCAGAACAACTCCATATAGCAGAAGAGATTGGAAAAACCTTAAAGCAAATGATCAGACAATGGGAAAAAAAATCCTCACTTAAAGAATGTGAACAGATGAAAATAAAAGTCTTTGATAAACTCAACAGAAACAACACAAGAATCATTGGAGTCCCAGAGACCCAAGAAGAAAATCCCCAGGAAGAATCAACAGTCAAGGATATAATTACAGAGAAACTACCAGAGCTAAATACTGCATGCAACCAAATCTTGCATGTCCGAAGAGTTCCAGCGACAAGATACCTGAAGAAAAGCATCCCAAAACAGATACTAATCACAATGACAAATCCCACATACAGTGATAGACTACTGAAAGCAGCAAGATCAAAAAGGGAAATTACATTCAAATGAGCATCCTTCAGATTTACAGCAGACCTGTCACAAGAAACCCTCAAGGCCAGAAGACAGTGGTGGGATAGAGTGACAAAACTAATGAAATGAAAGCTTCGCCTAGAATACTGTACCCAGCCAGACTCATTTTCAAGTTTGAAAAAAGTATAAATGACTTCACAGATAAACAGCAGGTCAGAAACTTTACAGACTCAAACAGCCTTATAAGATAAACTTAAAGATCTACGTTAAAACAAGACAGGACTAAAGAAGCACCAAACTTCTACACAAAGATGGATCTAAATCCCATGACAATTATCCCTCTCAACATCAATGGGCTAAAAGCACCAGGTAAGAGACACAGAGTGGCAAATGGATCAAAAAGTTGAACCCAACATTCTGCTACCTACAAGAAACAAATCTGAATAGTCAGAACGAACACAGACTCAAAATCAAAGCAAGCACACATCAAGAAGGAAGAAGGGACCCACATAAATTGCTTAATGACACAGCTTATAAAAATAGAAACAACAAAATGAACCAAAAATAAATAGGCATAAGGAAATAAACAAAGCTTAGCACAGATATTAATAAAGGGGTAACCCAAAAAACAATTTAAAAGATCAACAACAGTAAAAGTTGGTTCTTTGAAAAATATATACAAGATTGATAAACACTAAGAAAATTCTCAAAGAAAAGGAGAGAAACTTTAATAAACCAGGTTATAAATGAAAAGGGGGAGATCACTACAGATAGTACAGAGATTCAAAGGGCAATCAGAGACTAATTTGAGAAATTCTATGCCACGGAGCATGAGATCCTGGAACAAATGAGTAAAGAAAAGAAAAGAAAAAGACATTATTGTAATAATACCCAGAGACAATAGAGATGAGTATCAGAAAGGATTGGCTCATGATATGAAACTCACCACAAAGAGTGGTGAATGCAGTTAGAGAAATGACTACACTGAAAACTACCATGATAGTGTTGATGAGTGAGAGAAGTAGAATGCTTGTCTTGATTACAGGCAAGCGATGGGGAAAGAGAATGAAGGTGGGGGGGGTATTTGTAGTGGGAATTTGCACTGCTGAAGGTGGGTTTTCTTTCTATGACTGAGGTTCAACTACAAACATGTTTGTAATCAATGTGCCTACATAAAGATATAAAAAAAGAAAAAAGTTCTTATGAAAGTGTAGATAGATGTGCCAATAACTAGAGAAGGTATGGGCAGAGGAAGTGCTTTATTTTTGTTTTTAAATATATCACATTATTCATACAATGGTGCAACTGGAAAGCATCCTCAAGATAAGAATGGAGTTTGAAAGGGTGGCAGTAACTTTAAAAAAGCTAAATCTGTTAGTTTGCCTAACAATGGAAGACATTTTGCGGGGGGGAGGGCACACCTGGTGAGGCAATATGCTCAGAAAAAATCTCCTGACTTGGATGACCATATGTGATGCCAAGGGACTGAACCATGGTCCGTCCTAGGTCAGCTCATGCAAGGCAAATGCCCTACCACTTGTGCCACTGCTCCTGCCCCTGGAAGACATAAAGTTTTGAACATAATTTTGAAGAAGATTTTCTAATTGTTGAACAAAATCAGGTGAGCAGAGGCTTCAAGTAACTAACATAGATCAGTGAGGATTCTTATAGAAAAGGGACAGGCTGTTCCAAATTCAGAAAACGAGGCCACTGAAAGAAAATGAAACCCCAAAAGAAAAGTAGAACTCTAAAACAAGTACACACAATGCAAGCAAAAAATTATGAAAGAGTTCTAGTGTAGAAGGTACAGACACTGATTCTGGTTCTCAAGCAATCAAATTGAAAGCAAGCTACCTGAGACAAACTGAAAATTCAGTGACTTTATTTAGGGAAAATAAAGTAGGGAAGTTCCCAGATTATGATAGGAGTTGCCCAAGGCAGAATTCCTGAAAAAGGCTAAAGGTTTTTATTTTTTATGTCCTTCGTATAAATATGGGTGGAAGAGTTTTCTTTATTATGTTCCAGTAATGTTCCATTAAAACAGAGAAGAGGATGCTGAAATAATTATCTTCTAGGTATCACCTAGGCAAATCTCTTGAGATAATACTGAGGTGGACTTCATACTGATAATTAACTTGCCTAGACAATATATATCCTTAATATTGTCCTGCCTATTCCTCTTTTCTCTATCAAGATGATAGCTATTGGAAAGCATACAATCAGAGAAAGTTTAAGTATGTTTGCTTTCTGTATTTTTTAAATGAGAATGAGAGAGACCACAGCTTTGTAATCATTTTAAGCACACTGTAGGTAATCAATACATAGAATTATGTTGTTGGGAGAAAGGCTCAAGAAAAGAATCTAAAAAAAGAGAAAAAAAAAACAAATGGGCAGGGAGGAAAAGTTGAAAGCTGGCACATGTGAAAATTTTTTAAAAAAGGTAAAATTTTAGCGATTTTTTTAATTGAAAGTGTAGATTGAAATCTAGATGGAAAAGGATGGTGTTCAGAATCCATAGGTTTAACTTCAAATTGACTGAAGATTTTTTTTTTTTTTTGGTTTTTGGGCCACACCCAGTGACGCTCAGGGGTTACTCCTGGCTATGCGCTCAGAAGTCGCTCCTGGCAGACACGGGGGACCATATGGGAACCGGGGGATCGAACCGTGGTCCGTCCTAGGCTAGCAGGCAAGGCAGCAGGCACCTTACCTCCTGCGCCACCTCCCGGTTCCCAACTGAAGATTTTAAAGATGAAAAATTTGGAAGAGGAGTATATAAAAACATTATACAAATATTAAAAAAGACTTATACAAAGTACCAGAATTCAAAGGCTGACAAAATCAATGATACCATCTTTGAAATAATGCATAAGATATATGCTAAACAGTCTCTCCTGAATGAATGAATGTTTAAAATAACTCAACATAAATTCTAGAATTTGTGATGATTTGCACAAGTTAATCAATATTCTTTAATGAAGAGCAGATGTGACAGACTTTTGAAATGGTCCAAAACCTCCAAATAATAAATATCCCATTCAGAATGTTACATGCTAAATATATATGTTTTCAAAGAATAGTAAAGTACTTGTGTGGTTTTGCATCTCCTATTCACACTGAGCATACAAAAGGTTTGACAGTTTTAAGTGGAAAACTGGAGAAAAGGGCCTTGTCTAGAAAGAGGAGTGTTGTTCTTAGTGATTCTTTTCCCTAGTGGGAGAATTGAGAATGGCCATTTTCTCACTTTATTTTTAGTAAATGCTGCTATGTAGAGGATTTACTATTTGTCCCTGTGGTATAAAAAGATGCAGTAAGTTGACTAAATGAATGTCTCCTAGCTAAGAAGTCAAGGTTAACAAGACTGTGGGTGGTCAGTTTCCTTTGGGATTGAGAAAAAGGAAGTGGCTTCCCAGGGACAATTTGTACTCCCGATCCAGTGGGACAATGTGGATCAGGGTTTCCCTGCACCAAGTATAATGGGCCTTTTATAGCAGAAAAAAAAGACTTTAATGACCATGTCTTCAGGGAGGAGATCATTAGATGGAAAGAAGCTGAAGACACTGCTGGAAGAAAAGGTATTCGGGAGACATTATTAGGAAGCATTTTCAGAAATATTTTTTATCTCAGCCAGTGAGAATTCACCAAAGAAGAGCACGTCCAGAGAGCTCTCAAAAATAAGATGATAAAAATAGATGCCATGTAAGAAAACACTGACACCTCAATTTGCTTTTTTGTTTTTTAATTTCAAGTGAAAATTCCCCCCTTTTGGTAAGTATACCTTTTTGATCCCATCTATATTCCAACCATAAAGGTAAAAATTACTATTTAATAATATGAAATGTCTATATTTTCCAAATAAACCCAGCATGAGAATAATGTCCAAAGACAATGGTTATAATAGGGGGATGAGAGTGCAACTATGACAATAATAGTGGAAAATGAGAACAAGAATGTAAAAAGAAGTGATATGCATGATACCTCTTCTATAACAGTATTAAAAACTTTGGTACCTAAAAGAAAAAAAAAACAGAGTAGAGAGAGAAATAGAGATAGAAAGAGGTTTTGACAGAAAGGCAAGCTGGGATTGGGGGAAAGAATGGGAAGGTAACTGGGGAAGTTGGAGATGGGTTATGAATTTCTAATTACTGGTTTATTGGATTATGAATACCATTTTTGTAATAGTTCTCTTCTGGGCTTAAATTTTACTGCTCAAGTATAAAATTTCATTATTTCTACAATAGATGTTTTCAATTTTTCACTTGAGGCCTTGAATGTTTTATTAGATTGTTGTTTTATTATATTGAAATCTTTGATAAGTTTGAATAATTAAATATAAAGATTAAAATATAGTTAAGGGTTTCTTTTAATAGTTTTGTTAATTAAAAAGATATGACATTAATTCTGCTAAAACAATGATTTACATGGATCTTAATTCACATTAGGATTATTAAAACTAAAATTATTAAAATTAAAATTATTATTAAAATCCTAATTCATTTCATTTCTATTAAAACAATGATTCACATAAATCCTAATTAACATTAGAATTTTTTTCTAATTTCATCTTGCTTTCTTCCTACAGTTATTCAATACAATAATATAGAAATAACAGTTATTAAACTTTTACCAAGACCAAAAATATCTTAAAATAAAATTGGAAATAATGTGAGATAAAAGCATGGCTTAAAACCTAAATAGTTATGCTTTTTTAATGGTCTGTTGAATGGAGACACTTTATGGATCTACAAGTCTCACAATCAATCTTTAACTCCAAAATCTAATTGCTATCTTAGTACAGAGTGTAGAAAGAACAAAGGCATTGTTTCATATTGAGCAGAGCCTCTGAAAAGAGATTAATAACTGCTTACCTTGAAGTTTATACCTTCTGCCTGATACTTTCTTTGCATAGAAGTAATTTTTAAAATACCCCATTGTAGTCATTAAAAATAAAACAAACACACAGTATTGGAACTTGGGACCCATTTGTTTGCTTCTTCTCATTTCTTCAATTCATAGTTCCCAAGAAAGGAGCATTCAGATTTTGGAGACAGAAAATATGGCTCATGAACAAAATAGCTAAGGGCCTCTTTTTAAAGTTACTCTATTTTAAAAATGGCATAAATGTTATTATTCTAATATTTCTATTATTAATGAAACACAATTGCATCCTTGCTTACTATTTTATTCTCATAATTTGAGGGAAAATATAGCCAAATTCTAATATTCAGAAGGAGCATTAAGAAGTTCATTAGTAGAATTAGTATGAAAAATAAGCAGTAGTCAAAAAATGAGAATATTTTAAGCCACAGAAACTTTATACTTCTGAATTAATTCTTATTTTTCTAAAATACTGGCTTTAAAAATTGATAGTTTTATGAGATTTTTTGAATATCTTCCCAATTTTCTTAGCTTTCCTATTGTAGTGCATTTCAAATTATTCATAGAGAATTATGAGTCAGCTGTGCCATCAACAATGATGCCCTGGTTTTCATTCCTACCACCTGGTTTGTGTGGCTTAGATTTGTTCACTAATTTGTTCATATAACTTATTTAGCAATTTCAAGCACAAAAGACAAAGAAAGAAATATTCTTGGAGCCTTTAATCATTATATTTGTATACACACACACACACACACACATACTTAGGAACTAACACAAGAGACATGATTTTTGCCACTATATTGCTACTTATGTCCATGTAGAAAAAATAATCATAAACCACATGACTTTATTAATTATTTAGTGATAATTTGTTAAGTGTTATAAATATTTGTACAGGGAACTATAAAGAAGATATAATAAGGGGATCTTACTTACAAGATTTGGGATTCAATAGGACAAGGGCATTCCAGCATAAGAAAGGCAAACATGAAGATTGTGAAGTGAAAAACATGGTACACTCCAGAAAGTGTAATAATTCATGCAAAAAGCAGATTTCTAAATTGAATTTCTATAAACTTCTAGAGTATTAAAAAATATCACCAGGTTTTATTATATTGGGGCTCAAGGGAAAGAGGGTGTATTTTATTTATTTTATTTTATTTTATTTTGATCATTACAAAATGTGTAATCTAAGCACTCATAGTCATGACTAGCTACTGTAGGCTGAGTCCCAACAATTTAGTGACCTTGTAGCTTCATCTCAGAGTAGTACTAGACTACTTAATAGAATATATTCTCAGCTTTACTCTGAGTAAAGGAGGATAAATAAAAATTGATCAGGACTTGGATGTAAAAAGGGGGTTCTAGATAGATGTCAATAGCCTCTAACTTTCCCCAAATTCTTCACACAACTTTGTGACAATAACTCCCATAATGGGTGACCAATATTTGAAAGTATATGAAAATTTTCATTATAACTAGGTCACTTTGTGTGTCACGACTCTCTTGTACTGTTAATGTTACTCTTGTACTTGTTAGTGCTAAAAATGCTGTAAAATGTGGTTTGCATAGGTTAATAGTGAATAATATTGTAAATTCTATGTATTGGTTATTTTTCTCATTTGGTATTTTATATCATCTGTATAAACTCTACCAGTGTTTTCATTTTTGTTTAAATGTCTGGACTTCCATCATGACAAACTTTGAATATATAGATCTAGGTATATGTAATATTCTGTTAAGGTTTGTGAGAAGTTGCTAAATTTTTTTTTTTGGTTTTTGGGCCACACCCAGTGACACTCAGGGGTTACTCCTGGCTATGCGCTCAGAAGTCACCCCTGGCCTGGGGGACCGTATGGGGTACCGGGGGATCGAACTGCTGCGGTCCCTCCAAGGCTAGTGCGGTAAGGCAGGCACCTTACCTCCAGCGCCACTGCCCAGCCTCCGAGAAGTTGCTAATTTTTAAAGTCATTTCTGGGGCCAGAGCAATAGAACAGAAGGTAGGGCATTTGCCTTGCATATAGACAACACAATTTAAATCCCTGGCATCCCAAATGGTTCCTCAAGTCTGTCAGGAGGAGTGATTTCTGAGCCAGGAATAACTCTTGAGTGATGCTGGGTGTGGCCCTCCCCAAAAAGGTCATTTCCTACATAAGTGTAAAAAGAGACACAAAATAGATATTAGAGTAAAAAAATGACACAATTAATTAGAAAGACTTAAGTAGAAAATTATATAGTAATAGAACTTATTTCCCAGAAAAAAAAATCATGTACTTGGTGAGAATCTAGTCAATGCCAGACAATAAATAAAATGTTGATCAACTTTTTTTTCTTTTTGGTTTTTGGGCCACACCCGGCAGTGCTCAGGGGTTACTCCTGGATGTCTGCTCAGAAATAGCTCCTGGCTGGCACGGGGGACCATATGGGACACCGGGATTCGAACCAACCACCTTTGGTCCTGGATCGGCCTCTTGCAAAGCAAACACAGCTGTGCTATCTCTCCGGGCCCAATGTTGATCAACTTTAGTATGAGAAATTGAAAGCTTCCATACATGCAGCTTGCGCCCTGCTCCGGCCCGAGTTAATAAATTTTATATGTATATGTCATTTAGCATTTTGTGATTTCTGAAAGTTGATGAACTTTAAGAAAACTTTTTTGCTGTATCTAATTGCTCAAATGAGCAAAGACCAATATTTATTCTTAACAATATGATAAAACATATCTGGGGATATAATGATGGCCCAAGGACCACAGATACCTGTATTGTTGGTCTCTCACCAATGATTAGCACTATCACAGATTGAGTCCATAGTGAAAATGGAAAGAAAAATGTGGTGTGGTCTTATTACCCTCTTATTGGGAGACACTAATGTTAAAAACTCCTGAACATAAAATAAAAAGGCTATTTTAAAATATCATAAAAGTAACTAACATTAATTTGAAAAATGTCCAGGGTCGGAGAGAGAATTCTATTCGGTAAGGAAGTTGTCTTGCATATGACTGACCTAGATTCAACCCACCTCATTTCTTAAGATCATTTGAACTCTGCTGAGAGTAATCCCTGAAAATAGAGCCCGGAGTAAGCATTGAACACTGTCAGGTATTACTCCCAGATCAAAATATAAAAAATTAAAAATGAATAGATTACTCAAGAATTTTAGAAACTTAGATGATAGGAAATGATAATCATAAGTATCCACATATTTATTACTGAAGTAAAATATTTTCTTTAGGGAATATTGAAGAGGGAGAGAGAGTTGTGATCAAGATCTTGAGGTTGGAAGATCCAGCTCACAACATGGAGCTCACCACAGAATGATGAGTGCAGTTAGAGAGATAACAACATTGAGAACTATCATACAAAGTGAATGAATGAGGGAAGAAGAAAGCCTGTTTAGAGTACAGGCCGGGGTGGGGTGCAGAGGAGGGAGATTCGGGACATTAGTGATAGGAATGTTGCACTGGTGAAGGGGGGTGTTCTTTACATGACTGAAACCCAACTACAATCATATTTGTAAACAAGGTGTTTAAATAAAGATATACCAAAAAGTGGGACCAAGAAGCAGGGGAGAGAATTTTAGAGTGGAAGGTATCAAGGGATTAGATACCTAGAGTAGAGGTAGTTATACAATATAAAGTACATGAAAGGAACTACACATATTTCAAGTTGAGATGGACAACAACCAGAACGAGGAATTAGTCAAGAATCCACATTTTGAGCCTAGGAGGTTTCTATTGGTGTGAGTTCAAGGAATATGGTAAGACCATGAAAATGTATACAAAGAGCCACATTTTACTAAGTGCTTGAATAGCTAAAAAATAGCTGTTGATTAACCTGCTTAATGCACATTTTTATCATCACTGATTCAAGGTGGACAAGTCTGTGCAAAGTTCTGAAGAAAATGTTTTATTTCAAGTGAAAAGATGCTTAGTATTCAAAGTAACAAAATCGCTGTGGAAAAAAATCATGTTGCAACAGGGAAGGAACCCTGAAATATTTCCCATGATGAAGGTATTTGAGAATAAGAAAGACTGTCAGCAGCTTTCTACTCTTGCTGAAATCCACCTGTAGAGAATTTCAGGTTTTTTTTTTTTTCTTTCCATCCAACACTAGTATTTGGCCAATTGAGAGACATTTTCTGTCACTTGTTTAGTCAAGAAATTTTGTATTTTTTTTGTATTTGTTCACATTTCACATTAAAAAAAAACGTTAACTATGAATTTTATTAGATTCAGACTTATGCTTTAAAATATTTATAAAAGGTTGGGAAAATAATATTGATGTATAAGTATTTTATGATTAGCATAAGATTACCAAAGAATTATTTATCAAGTCTTGAATAAATTATGTTTTTACTAATGGATATGTTACTTTGACATTGTTAATGAATTTTCATGTGGAAGTAGCATCAGTAAAAATTGATTTAGGATGTTTACAGAAACAAAATTTAAATATTTTACCATTGGAAAAATTAAATATTTAAATTTAAGGTAGATAATTTATTTGTTTGTTTTGTTTTGGGGTCACGCCCGGTGTCGCTCAGGGGTTACTCCTGTCTCTGTGCTCCGAAATTGCTCCTGGCAGGTTCGGGGGACCATGTGGGATGCCGGGATTTGAACTATCATCTATCGTATTTCAACTGCATGCAAGGCAAATGCCTACCTCTGTGCTATCTCTCTGGCCCCCTAAGGTAGATATTTTAAAGAGTGAATATTATTATTTTGTATATTTTTTTAAATTGTAAATGGGGGCTGGAGAGACAGAATGGAGGTAAAGCTTTTGTCTTGCATGCAGAAGGACGGTGATTTGAATCCTGCATCCATATGGTCCCCCAAGCCTGCCAGGATGGATTTCTGAGCGTAGAGCAGGAGTAACCCCTGAGCATTGCCGGGTGTGACGCCCTCAAAAAACAAACAGAAAAATATTGTAAATGAAATTGTTCTATTTTAATTTAATTTGAGGGGCTTTCTTTGGCAATGTCTAGTCTCTCGCGTGAGTGCTCAGGGATCACTCCCAGAAATTCCTAGGGATGGAAAATGCAGTTTCAATAGATTAAATTAAATCAAATTGAATTAAAGTGGGGCACATGCAAAGTAAGCACTGTGACCTTGTGCTATCTTTCTGTCCCCAAAATGATAATTATAAAAACAGTAGATAAAATTTTTCAAGGAAAATTTAAAGAAAAACTAATGTTATGTTTTGAATAAAAATATATAGCTATTTACATATGTACTATATACCATACACCAAACTTTATCTCTCATATTCCATGTTTATCTCTTGCGATAGTGTCATTGAGTAAAAGTGTATTTTGTATGATCTAAATATAGGAATCTCTGATTTATTCTGTCTTTCACTTGCATGAGATGTATTTTCCTATCCCTTTACTAAAAGTTAGTGTGTTCCCTGGATTCTGTAGTGAGTTTCTTGTAGACAACATTTTTAAAAATTCCTCCAGTAGTTCTTATTTTATATAGAGAATACAGTTCATTGATTTTAAGTAATTGTTAATAGGTGTAAATTTAAGATGTTCATTTATGTATTATTTTCTGGTTGTTTTCTAATAACTTTGATTTTTTTATTTCTCTAGTTCTATTTCTTTCTTGGTAGTGGTCTCAATGCACTCCTCAGGAACTTTCAAGTCTGCATTCAATAATTCTCAGGGAACCAGGTTTGACTACAAAACAAGATATGCATCAATTTTTGTTTCTGTGTATGGAGGATCTGCTTAAAGATGCTCAAAGCTTTATCCTGGTGGATCACAGGAGACTAGAGGGGTGCTAGGGATTAAATCTCAATAGACTCCATGCAAGGCAAGTGCTCTACCTGTTGTATTACCTCTTCTGTTATTATAATACATGTACTTAAGCCCTCTACTATGTCTTTTCTTTTCTCCCTTTGTGAAATTATTTTATATAATGGTATACTTTAATTTTTTAAAATAGTTTTTTTGTAGCGGTCACTCTGTTCCAATCTCCCGAGTTTCTTCTAAAAGTAGTATTTGAAGTTATATGGAACTTGTTGAATGTAATATACCATATTTGCCAGCGTATAAGACGACTTTTGAAATGAAAAAAGTCAACCGAAAATCAGGAGTCGTCTTATATGCTGAATATATCCCGAAAAACATCTCAATATGTCGCTAAATAAAAATCATCTGAATATTGCCACGAAATGAATTTTCCAATTCGATCCTGCACCAATCACTGCAAGGCTTCTCGGACAGCTTCTATAACTCCGCCAGTCCAAGCAGGCTTTTGATGCATGCAAATTAGACAATGTTCTGTACCCCAATCTACACTGTCAAAAGCCTGCTCAAATGGGCCAGAGTCAGAGAGGAAGTCTATTACAGTCTACCCTTTGAACCTTTGCTTGTTGTGATTGGCTCACTGTGGTACATACAGTTGCAGCACAGGAACTAACGTTCTGTCTGATACAGCGAATATAGGCCTAAACCTATGTTTTAACTGTAAAATTAGGGGGTCGTCTTATACGACCAGTCGTCTTATACGCCGGCAAATACGATATTATTTTAGATACTCCCTGGTCAAAATGCATTTTCTCCCAGACTATCTGGTTTCTTGTGCGTTACTCCTTGATGCTTACCTAACCATTCCAGAGTTGGCACTAACACAAATACAGAGTATACCATAAACTGCATGTGGCTAAAAGCAAGCTGTCTGTGGCAGTCATAAAGTTTCAGGAAACCAACCAAGCAGTGAGTTCCAGAATTATCCCCACATTTGAGAAGTTGGTTGCAATGGAGAATAGGAAGTACAAGGTGGTAATTGTTAATCTAATAATAAAGGGTCAGAATAACTGTGCAAAGGGCGATCATAATTCCAAAGTAAAAATATGTTTTAAAAGGAATATGTTTCTTTTGATAGACAAACTGTTAAATATCTCTTTCACATTGAAAGTATTTTATAATAACAGAAGTCAGATTCAAATTAGAATTTTTTTTAATTTTTATTTTTAATTATGAGAACAAAGATGCAAAGAGAGAGGACAAGGTAAAGTTACAGTGGGAGGACGATCACCCATAAACAGAATTCACCTAAGTCCCTTAGCTGGTATGGAATTCAGGGGTTTCAAAGTAGGCACGGTCGCGAAGCGAAGCAGAGCGTCTGAGCTTTTTGGGTACGGGGCCTGGAGAGGTTACGGTCCGTAGATCGGCTTAGCAGAGAGGAGGAGAGAAGAGGCAGAGGCATGATGGTGGTGATCTTTCTATTTCTGGGATCCCCAATCACATGGCTCGATTGGTCCCACGTGGGTCGAGTGAGACCATCTTACTGGTTGGGGTCCCGGTCCGTAGATCGGCTCAGCAGAGAGGAGAGAAAGAATTTTTTAAATAATTTTTAGAATTGTGCAGTAGACTGTGACAGTATGGGCAGTGCCTGTGCTAGTTCATATTTTTTTTTCTCCTCTTTTGCTTCCACAAGGAACATCACACTTATGAATGAGAGCAGAATGGTCTTTTGAAAAGTACTTTTGAGAAGTATCCCCCCTTGTTCACATCTCTAATCCAGAATGTGGTCCTTTACTGAGATAAGGAAACTAAAAAGCAGCCTGTCTGCTGGCCCAGGAAGTAAGTTTAGGTTTCAGGAGCAATGGAATGATGGGAATGGGAAAGATGGGAATGACTGGAGTTGCATGTAGTTAGGGGGCCTTTCTTTATGTTCTCATAAAAAAATACATCTTAGAAAGCAGATTGATATTTGTTTCCTGAAAAGTGTTGGTAAACCAATTAAATTGAGAAACTTTAGGACTTGTATGGGGGAAACATCAGTTCTGGGTTGAATGCTTATGAATAGCTTCGTGAAGTTTTGATTTTATGAAGAAAAACATGGCCAAATCAAATCCATGCCTTCTGGAGAACAGAGTACATGCCAAGGTTCTTTTCTCCTTAGATTTTTGTGTTTGTTTGTTTGTTTAGCTTTTGTTTGTTTGTTTAGCTTTTGGGCTCTATTTTTGTTTTTGTGGGCAGTGCTTTAGGTTTACTCCTAGTTCTGCATTCAGAATCACTGTTGGCAAAACTTGGAGTGCTGGCATTGAACCCATATCAACTGTAGTCAGCTGTGTGCAAGACAAGACCTTTACTTCTAAAGCCCTCCTTTTCCTTAGTTTTGAGGATAGTTGCAGCTAGATAAGGAACCATTTTTATTCTCTAACCACTTTATATCCTCCTTTGGAATTGAACTGCCCTGCTTCTATTGTGTTTTGTTTTGTTTTGGCTTTTTCCCCCATTAAACATTATCTGAAGGAGAAAATCAATAGGCTATAGTATGACTCCAAATGAAATCAGCTTGTTAGAGAATTCTTATAAGACATTGATTTGTTATTTGTTTAAGTTAAGTTCACTGAATTAACAATTTACAAATCACTTTTCACTGAACTTTATTCAATACTCTGAAGTAAATAAGGAATCACACTGAGGTGTTTAGTTAAATACTTGTTTTGCTTAAACAAAGGATATGGATTCTACATTAGAAATAGAATATTATTTGCTATTGTTTGGATTATATTTTGTTATTGCTATTTTTGAGACTCATGTAAAACCTAAATTTATAGGAGTAGGCTATAATAACAATTAAAAAACTTAAAATATTATTTTATGAAATATTTTCTTTTTCCCCACTTTCCTTTATGAAATATTTTCTAGTAATATGATTTTGCCTTACTTATACACAGAACAAGTTTAACTTTATTATTATTAAGTAAAACTGTTCAGTGATTTTTTGAGTCTTGTTTATTTTATACTTTAACAATAGTATTACTTGAAACATTGTTTCTAATCTTGAAGGTGGTAGAATTTTGTAACAGCATTTTAATAATTTAAATTTATACATTAATAAATTCAATTTAATACATACAACATAACATTATAAAGTGTAGGTTTCGAGAATAGCTTCTTTATCACATTAAAATAATATTAATGCTATATCGCTCTATTTCCTTCGTTTATATAATGAATAAAGAGGGATATAGATCTTCTAAAAGTATACTCTCCATTCAATATTATTTATATTTCAAAAGAATTATCAACAGAAGACAAGGCAATTGGAAGAAATTATCTGTCAACTTTCAAAAACTATTAAATATTTTAATAATTAACTTCATGGTTTGGAGTTTAAGTATATAAAAGAAAGCCATGACTGTTTATATAAAAATAACAACTTGACCTCAATTTTATTTGATAAAAATTACTTTCATGAAGTATCATTAACTTGAATTTATACAAATTCAAATTCTATGTGGTATAGAAAAGCTTTATGAATCATTCTCATGTAGGCTTTTTCAACTTTTCTTGTCTATGTAGAGTATAGGAGTTCTCAAGTATCATTTTGGAACTCATGTATTTTTGAAAATCAGATTTAAATAATGTTGATAGCATTAGTAATTGAATTTTTTTCCATTGGGGCAGATAACTTTTGAAATGACTTATGCTCAAGTGATAAAAGGTCAACTCATATAAAGTAAATTTACAAAATATACAGTCAAGTAGTATTACTGATGCTTCCTACATTCATAAACACAAATATGTTCATGTTTTTATATACATTTTTAAACAGAAATGAAATAACTAAGTTTATTTGTTTGGGGGTCACAGTTGGCAGTCTTCAGTTTACTTCTGTCTTGGACTTAGGGATTACTCCTGGCAATTCTCAGAAACATATGGGATTCTAGAAATGAACCTGGGTTGAACAAGCAAGGCAAACATTCTGCGTGCTATACTATACTTCACACCCACTCTGCCCCCAACTATTGTTTTCAGGTAGGAAAAAAGTAAAAACAATTTTTTTAAATCATAAGCCATACATATAAAATACTCTTGTCCTCAACCTCCTGCATCCAAATGTTTAAAATGCCATGTTGCTCCCTTTGCTGATAGGCATTTAGAACATAGGTCGATAGAAACAGTAATCAAGAAGAGTACAAAGACTTTTATTAAATGGGGCAAGAGCAGGAATATCAGAAACAGTCATATTAAAAGTGTATAAAAGATATTTGGGGGAAGAGAAAATTCTTCCTTAAATACATAAGAATGCTTCAGTGTCTAAAGTTGACTACTGTGAGATTCTGGTAGCAAAGATAGAAAGGGGGAATAATGGCCCAATCCTAAGAGATCTATAAACTATCTAAATGGAATATACTACTTTAATGAAAGTAGATGAAAAGTAGAAATGAACATAATAGTATTTTGCATTAATGTTTATTTGTTGTTTAGAGTAATTTATAAAATATAAAGTAGAATCTCATATATATGACTCTCACTATATATACTTAGATGAGCTCAAAGTATAATTTCCATATTACATATCAATCACTTATTCTTCCAAGAGAGAAAGATCAGAGTTAATTTTAGGCTTTTTCTTTCTGAAATACCATATGACTAAGCCAGAAAAGTAGAAAAGAAGGGCATGGATTCCTTGATTCTTGAATAAAAAGTAAGAGGTAACAAAGAGGCTAATAATTCTGCTCAATTACCCTCCAGGTATGGATGGGTATTTTTGTATAATTCTGTAAGAATCACAAATGCTTATTGAAAGCTCATAGTCATTTCTACTTTTAGGTCTTAATCTTTCTCTGGGCTCTCTCTGGACACAAATGATGCTTCCTCTAAGACCCATTAACACACATGAGTCACATCTTTCTCTCTTTGTTATCTGTCCTTTAATAAAAGTAAATTGCTTATTTGATTGAAAATAAATGGTTTATTTGATTGAAAAAAATAAGTATCTAAGTATAGACTTCTCTTTTTTTCTCCCAATATTTAATCTATTCCAGTGATCTGAGAACAGTGTTGGTCCGCAGGTATAAAAAGGTTAAAAGCAATTAGTTTATTTTATAAAACCTTTTTCTGAAGTTAGCATTTGGAAACCAAACTTAGAGTAGTATATGGAGGTTTCTTTTCTCTTTGAACTGTCATACAAATCTCCTGAGAGATTAAACACAGAGTGTACTAGTAACGTCAATAAAGTAGTTTCTTAAAAAAGGAATATGTAGAAAGAAAAGTAAAATGGTTAGAATTTTTACAAAATGTTTTTTTTTTGGTTTTTGGGCCACACCCAGTGATGCTCAGGGGTTACTCCTGGCTATGTGCTCAGAAGTCACTCCTGACTTGGGGGACCATATGGGAAACCGGGGGATCAAACCGTGGTCTGTCCTAGGCTAGTGCAGGCAAGGCCAGCACCTTACCTCCAGCGCCATTGCCCGGCCCCCGTTTTTGTTTGTCTTTAACCACAATTATTTGATCATTTAACCAAAAGATCATTATTTCCTCTGACATTTAAACATATCTCACCAAATACTGCTGCAGGTACATTACTATAATGTGGGTTTTGGGTGTATGTCATCAGCTTTCATGTATAACTAAATGCAAATACTCAACAATGGTTATCTGAAAGAACACCTGGGGTTTAAAAGTCAGACATTTAACACCTTCTAAGGATGTGTAAACTTCAATACTCAAAATGTTATCATCTACACTTGTTTAAATGTTGCTATGTTCTTAGCCATTTGCTCTTATTGATGGACAGAAAAGTCTGAAGATGTTCATCTGTGGTCACAGCATTGGGCAGGAAGAGAGAGCCCTCTGTGTACAAATACCCAGGAGAGATATCCTGCAGAGAAAAATGTCATGAATAATGCCATGTAGGGGATTTCTCTAAACCCATTGTTGCCAGCCACCTGTGCTCCAGGGCATCCATCCAATCAACCAGAGAGCAGGCACCTTGCCATTCCAACATATGGGTATTGGTGTTGGAGGCAAAGGGACCATGTACAGTATTTATTTCAATTATGAGAGTGAGAATTGGAGTCCTGGCTGGAATCATGTTCATTTCTATTTGAACTGTTAACCAACTTGCAGTTGTATAACTCAGAATGTGCTTCACACAGAATTAGCTTTCAAGAAAAATATACATTTGTGAAGGGGATATTATTTTGTATGACAAGTCTACAGTCAAAGGAAAGAAGGTTAACACTTCTTACAATTTTTCCTGGGCTTCTTATTTCTAGTGAAATGGCATTGAAAAGGCAGAAGGGAGGTAAAATGTCTACCACACAGATATATCGTGTCAGAACTGACAGACTTTTGAAAGACTTTGTATTCTTAAATGTCAATCTGTATTTCACTTCTTGAAGTAGTCTAGTCAAATAAACCTTAAAGGTGAAGAGGTTTCTGGGAGAGGATCATCTTTTATTGTGTGATCAAAGTATTCGAAGACACAAATGTCTAAATCCATCTTTCTGTATCACACTGATTTATGCATTTATTTAAAAGAATTTCAAGTTATCTGAACCTGGACCTTGTACAATAGTTCAATAGATAGGAAGTTTGCCTTGCATGTGGCTGACCTCTGTTTGATTTTTAGTATCCCATATGATTCTTGGAGCAATTCCTGGTGTGATTCCTGCACACAGAGCCAGGTGTAGTCCTGAGCATCATCAGTTACAGCCCAACCCCAATGCCCCAAATAAAAATATATCCAAACCTCACACTGATTAGTATTATTCACCAGTCAATTATTTTGTTACATAATAGATAATCTAAACCACTATCACATTTTATTACTATAATCAAATACAAGTTAATTGATATTGCATTTTGAACCGGTTACAAAGGCATAGATAGACCACAACAATCATTCCCAAATCTGATAATTTTGCATGTATTTTAAAATGTTTCCTTAGGCTTACTCTCTATTAATGATTCACTCTGTATCATACACACACACACATACACACACACACAAACTTAAAAGTTAACACCCGCAATAGTCAAGGGAGTTATATAGACAACCAGAAAACTAAACCAGTCTCCAGAGATTAAGTATAATAGTAGCAAGTAAAACAACTACTGCACAGTGATTCAGAAAGGCAAAGGAGAAGTAAGATGTTTTCTGTTAGATTCCATCCTAATCTTCCCATAGTGACTAATTCACTTTTACCTCACACTTCATGACTTTGGGGGTTTAATTCAGAATACTTAAATGGTTCTTAGTTATTTTATTCTGAAATAACTATGCCAGGACCTGCACCAGTATCAGGATCACTATCATTTTCATTTCTGTGCAAGAAGCAGCACCTTAACTTCTGAATAGTGACCCTGCACCAGTTTAAAATAGTATTCAGTCCCATCAGCTCAACTGCCTCCTAATGACAAAAACATAGCTACCATGTGAAAAATACTTGAATACCATGTGCGCCATGTCTGATGTTATCCAATTGTTAACACATCATCTTTTAATTCTCTCAAGAGTTTAGAGCAGATCCAGCCTTCACACCAACATCTGTTCTGAACACTATGATGCCGTTCCCCAATCACTGCTACGAAATAAAATGAAAAGTTATTTAACCTCCAACACAGACAATATTTAGAAATTAATGCAGGGTTCTAGTTGTAGAAAAATAAGAATTGGGCCCGGGAAATAGCATGGAGGTAAGGCGTTTGCCTTTCATGCAAAAGGTCAACTGTTCGAATTCCGGTGCCCCAAATGGTCCCCCGTGCCTGCCAGGAGCAATTTCTGAGCATGGAGTCAGGAGTAACCCCTGAGCACTGCCGGGTGTGACCCCCCCCAAAAAAAAAGAAAAATAAGAAATTAATTATAATCAATTACTTTATGAATATATTTCAATTAATCAAATAAGGAAATTCCTAGATACAATTTTACTGTAGAAGCAATGGAGTCATGATATAGCATCACTGAAAATATATGGCCTTGTAGAGCTGTTTTCCTGACAATCAAATATGCACTGCATTTCCCCTGGTTATATGATCCCCTCCCCACATAACTTTTGTGAAGAGAGCTTGGAAACATAAAAGTTTAGTTTTACCTCAATTATGATCATAATTAGCATTCCTGTTAAAGTTAGTATAATTTAAAACTGTAAAATTATCTTAACATTTTTATATAAAACACATTTAGGTTCTAGTTTGGTAAACTCTAAAAAAGATTTTCAACTCCATGAATATTGGGTTAATGAAAATTTCCACAGGGTGAAGTGCTCCTCTTTAACATGGGACTAATCCTCACATGTCAGATACACTACTCTGTACCCCACTCCCTACACGCCTGGTACAAAGATATTTTTTTTCCAGTTCTATGATCAAGACTCCCTCCATGGACAAGTTTTGGTTCTCTCTACTTTAGAGCTGTCATCTTAAATAATAGACCACCTTGATCCAGTCTCCCAGGTTTAAATTATGAATCTTATAAATTTGCATAATTTGTCTAAATTAAAATAAACTAAGAAGCAAGGTTCAAACTCATGTATATTTTATATCTAAAAAACAGACTTTTATACTACATGAATTTGGGAGCTCAATTACTGCTCTATTCAAAAAAGATATAAGTAATTCAATTAGGGCTGAAATGAAGGCTAAACAAAGCCTAGACTAGACTTACAATCTAAGAATATTTAATACATGCTTAATTTGAGTTAAAAAATTTATGGCTTTCTTAACACTTCTATAATCCGCTTGTTTTCTCTTTAATTTTAAAGCACGTTGAATTGATCACAATTTCTAAAAAGTTAAATCAAGTAAAAGCATAATGTAATGAGACTTCTAAAAAATCTCTTTTATATATTTGAGGGCTACTTTTGATATTCTAATCTAGTCCCAGAGGTAGTATATAACAGATATTTTCAACTAACACTGAATTCTTCTGCCAGAGGGATCCTGCCATTTTTCTTTCTAAATTTATCCATTTTCAAGTTCTTCATTTGTATTAACTCCATAGCTAAATATTCACCTTCAATATTTTTATAATCACATAAGTATCTTATTTCTATTAACATAACATAAAATCAGAGATATCAATAAAACGTATGATAAAGGCTAGAGAAATAACACAGGATGTAGATGTTGGTTGATTTCAGCACAACATATGGCCCTGCAAGCCCCACCAGAAATGACTCCTGAACAAACATCCAGAACTAAGCCTAAGCACTGCTGTTGTGGTCTTAAGATAAGCAAAAAATAGTATCTCATAAGGTGAGATATTTTTCATATAATACCTACATAATATTCTAACCTTCTGTTGCTAGAACTCTAAAATAATTCCCAAACTTTAGTTTGTATCAGAATCATCAGAGTTATCTGGTCAAATAGTTTTCTTGTCCTATACCTGAATTTAAGATTTAGGATATTTAAATTCTTAAATCTTGTTCTCTGAGTTTTTTTTTTAACAAGTTCTTAGGTACTGCTGTTGATCTGGGAACCACACTTTGAAAACCACAGAAAAAAATTTCCCTCTACTGTCAATTGTCAGAGTTTAATGACTATGAAAAAACATATATTCTTGTGCATGCCACAAAGAAACGAACAAATCATTGCAGAAATATTCGTTATGTTATTTTTTTAAAAGCCCTTGAATTTCTATTGTGAGGCAATAAGAACTATGACATCCTCAATCAATTATCTAGATCTAGAATCTATTCACTTTCATTAGAGAACTTAAAGCCTACTCATGCCATAACAAATGTAGCAACAATTAAAATTAAACCACACTATTAGTCATAACAATCAATCTTTATCGAATATGTGGGCAAGACATGTATCTAAGTACTTTACATAAATTAGTTCATTTACTATTAGAACTACTAGATGTAGTCATTATTACATTATTTTATAATCAAGCAAATCCAGACAGAACTTATGTAACAGGTGCAAAATCTTAGCACCAAAGTTACTCTGGCTCTAAAACATGAGTGTCTTCCTACTCTGCTAAAGGGTTTTCTTCTTCAATTACTCTTTCTGTCAATAGGTGTTGACATGGCCTATAGCATTTCACTTATAATCATCTCAGATTTTATGCCAATTTTTTATCCCCCAAAATGAAATACAACTATTATGTGAAGCTTTAAAAGAAATTGTTTGTATTACTTAAAATATATAAAGGCAATGTAGCAACAGCGATTATGTGGTGAAATATGGTGGATCCCATTAGTCATGATGCACAGGTGTTCATGATAAATATATGTTCTGAATGGAAACCTTGTCATGCCCACAGTAGTCCTATTGCCAGACTAAAGTGATTTTAGAATCTAGAAGCTCTAAAAGATCATGAATTCTCTATTAGCCATATGCTCTTTTACCATATGCAAATCTGACCTTTTATGCTTGATACTCCAGGGGGGAATGATTGGTTAGCATGTCTTCTGTTTCTATAAACTATGATATATTTAGAACAATATTAGCATGCCTTATATTAATTTTGCTATTTTTTGTGAAATAAGTTAAGTCAAGATTTTGAGTGACAACCATGCAAAACATCATTTGAACATTTTATTAACATTCTATTAAATTAGAGAAATTTTTGAAGAACCTAAAAATGACAGGAAATCTGGTTTTATGTAGAATCCTTAGCCCTTCATAAATTGAAGTTGGACTCTAAATGAAAAAAAAAGGGAAAAATGAGTCTTTTCTTAATATGGAAATAACAAAATTATAAAAATTTTAATAAATTAATATGAATGCTAATAAAATGTCATTTGGATAAGTGATTGACTGCTGTGACATTAAAAATAAGAATTAAGTAATATGTATTCTAAATTGTCCACAATTAGGTTTTGTTTTACTTCATGTATTACATAGCTTATAAATACACTATCTGGGGCCAGAGAGATAGCTTGGAGATAAGACGTTTGCCTTTCATGCAAAAGGTCATTGGTTCAAATCCTGGCATCCCATATGGTCCCCTGAGCCTACCTGGAGTGATTTCTGAACATAGAGCCAGGAGAACCCCTGAGCGCTGCCAAGTGTGACAAAACCAATATATATATATATATATATTTATATATTGGTTTATATATTTATATATAAACTTATATATATATATAAATACACTATCTATGAACAATGTCTAGATAAAATCAATAAATGAAACCATCAATACTTGTAGCAAAATTATTCAGGCCCTTATTTTAGGATTGAAAATAAATGCATATCATAGATTTTTTTAAGAGATTCATATTTAAAGTAACAGGAAAAATTATTTACTCTGGAGCTGAGGGATTGCCTTGGACATAGCATACCTGTGTTGGGCTTCTGATACCGCATATGATCCCCTGTGTCCTGCCTGCAGTGATCCCTTATCAGAGAGCCACGAGTGAGTCTGAATCACATCAATGCAAAATACAGACTCCCAAAACATAAGAAAACAAAAATTAATTGCTATGGTCTTCCTTGTGATATTTAATATATAATTTAAAACAACTTTTCTTAATTGTCTCATTATAGAAATTGTTCTATTCATGTTGCAGAAAAGTTAATTATTTTCTGTTAATGACATTTATGATAATAACATGATGAATCATTATAAATGTGCAGGTTTTTTTTTTGGTTTTTTTTTTGGGTTTTTTTTTTTTTTTTTTTTTTT